>SZWC01016269.1:38432-51905 GCA_023375785.1 Penium margaritaceum
AAGCAAACCCCCTCTCAAACATTCACAATCCTCTTTAGTGAAGGGTTTGGAAATTCTAAAATTAAGTGTCGATGTCAGCATGTTGACGTTGCATGGCATGAGACATCGACATGTTGCATTTTCTTGCTCTTTTTTGATGGGGGAGTCTTACTTTCCAAAATCTCTGTAGGAGAGTCTCATTCTTCTGAACACCGGCTAAGATGGTTTTATTCTTCTGATTGCCAGGTAGGATATGAATGGATTTGAATTTCTTGGGTCTTCCCTACATATATCCTTGGACAAACTATAGTTATCGATTTCTCATGAGCGCCTTTGCATATGTAACCAATCACCTCGCCCTTGAAACAATGTACAAGAAAGTGTATTGGGAAGTGAACATAAAGGTGGACATCGATCGTTCACTAAAACGTCTTTATACACCCCTGTTTCTTAGATCCAACGATTCACATTTAATGAGTTATGTGATTATTGATTCCAACTAGGTTTTTTGGGAATGAGTCATTTACGCCATCCAATTTCATCAAATTGGTGGATTTTGAGACCCTTGAATTAAACGAATTCGTCTTCAAAGTATTGTGTATGGCATGTTGTCTTCTGTTGTCCACTGATGCCTATGTTTCTCTAGCAATTCACACTAATGTTATGATGGTGTAGACATTGTACTATACACACGTACCAACTAATGCTATGTATATTGATGAGAGAATGTGCGAGGGGCATTGAACTGACTTGTTTATGTTGGCTTCTTGAAATCATCGAGCTAAAATTTCAACGGATTTCAACTAGGTTCCAAAACATTTTACACGGATTAAAAAACCAAAGGGGTATCATAGAATTACCTGTTGTCTCTTCATATTTGACAAGGAAGGTTCATATGAGCTGTAGTCATATGCATTCATGTTTGTGATTATCCATAAAACAATGGATGAGGGAATACACTTTCTGATACACTGATTGTGGAGTGTATGGATTTGGGTTGATTAACTATACATCCGCCTTTGGGAGATCTTCATCATCGAATCGGGCCACTTTTTTTCTCTCGTCACGTTGTCTGATGATGGGACCCCTAAATATAATACATGCAGAGAGAAATGACAGCTGACAAGAACACAACATAAATACCTGCTGCGGCTCATAGCAAGTGACGCACGCGAAGAGTCAGTTTGTCCTAAAACTGGCCTAAAACACCTGTTTTGGCCATAAACCTGCGCACATGTATCCAAACGCACCACCGTCTTAGCTTAGAGATGCAGAATCTTGAGCCGGATGATACAGCTGGTCACACGCATAAGTCCGGCATCGATTAGCAGATAGAATGCAAAACATGCAAATCTGGCTCGTGAGCCAGTCCACCGAGAAAACTCTAGCGTCTGCAGAAACTCCGGAAAGGACCCCGGCAAGCACCGAGAATGTCGTGGCAGCTGTCTGGCAGCTGCTAGTACACCGAGCCACCACTTGCGGTGCCTTGGTACCAGCTATGTCCTCATCATGGATCATGTCATCGTGCTCTCCAGTAACACTACTCCATGCCACCAGTATTGGGTATACGGATAATCACCTCGTCTTCGCTCGTGACGGGTGGAAGCCACACAAACCAACACTCCCCTTAGTTGACACAACCGTCACCACAATGACGAGTGAGGGGCTACACTCACGGTCTGTCGTAAATACCAACCACAATACAAGGTCTCCTCGTGGTAGTGGTGTAACTCACCAAGTGACCGGTCTCGACCGTACAACACATGAATCACACAACCACGTGCCAAACATCACACAAGAGGTACAAAGCAACAAGGTCTCCTCATGACCCTGGAACATGTCTCTGGGGTCTGGGTCTCGACCACACCTACTCGCATGCATGGAACATACATAATGCATGGAGGCAATCGGTCTCCACGTTACACCGGTACAGGTCACCAGATGCGTGATTCTCGACGATGATAACCTCAACCAGAGCATCGTGCAAGACAGAAGCCAACCACGCTATCCTTAGAAGGGTGTCATGCCAAAGCCCACACACCAACACCCCCCATGGGCTACAGAGGCTGACAACATAAGCAAAGCTAATGGCCGTGCCCAACACATTCCCTCAGGAGGGAGCACGGCTCCCCCATGGCCACACACCCGTGCAAAACAATAGTGTGGGTGACAAGGATGATGGTCGGATGTGCTCCCACATGGCCTCACCCTGAAGCGTTGTCGTTGGTATCGTCGTCGCCGTTATCATCGTCAGCGCTGTTGTAGTCGTCAGTGCTGTCGTCACCAACTGCTGTGTCTGAAGTAGAGCTCAGGGCCTCCTCCAACTGCATCACCTGTTGTATGTCTCCCAGTTTTTGAGTAGCTCATGGCCACGTTGACTCTACAACATCAAGATGCATGTACAACTCATCGAGCTCTGCTGCAGATGTCAGCCAGGCGGCTGCATTTGTGGCATGTAGGTGGTCTGTCGCGAAACAAACCTCACGATGGATCCCGATTGCATACGCGTCTGCACGAGCCACAACCTCTTCTAGTCTCGCCACCTCATCGGTCAGCCGCTGAATAATTTTTTGCTTGGTTGCCAACTACTGGTAGAGCGTCGAAACTAGACAACGCATCGACATCTGTATTGTTTGCATCTGTAAGAGGTGTTGCTGTGGAGGCACCGGTTGCTGCTGACACACCTGTCACTCTGCCGTCGATTGCTGGCAGGACATCGGCATCTGTTGGTAGATCCGCCTTTGTTGTGTCATTTCCATCACTGGGAGCGCGTACTTCCTGGGACACCTTCGAAGCCTGGGTGCACAACCAATCGTCCACCTAGTGCTGAACGTTGGCCCGTTGCCGACGTGCATCCTGTAGAGACCACTCAGATGTCTCGAGACGTGTGTACATATCCTCTACACACTCCTTGACAGCTCGCCATGCTGGAACATCTGCAGTGTAACAATGGCTACTGGTCTACCGGAGCTCGGCCATGAGACCCTGCATGTCCGCCTCCGCTCAAACCACGAAGGCCTTGTGCTCGTCGACCGCGGAACACAGGCGCTCAGGTACGGGAAGTGCAACTTGGATGAGTGCAGTTGTGTTGTCAGTTGGAACTGCCATGATCTCGGTGATGCAAGTCAGGGCAGCCATGAGCCGGAGGTCCGCAGCTCGCCCTGCATCCTCCATGGTAGGTGCATCTGCAAGGGTGACTACTGTGGGCTCATCAGATGCCACAGAAACATGTGCCTCTCGCCTGTTAGCAGTGTCGACCACAATAACGACTCCTCTTACATGGGCCGCGCGAATGATGCATCCGCTGATGTCGCAACCTTTAACTGTCAACGCAAGTTCGACTGCCTCCACATTATACTGGGAAACGTCCACTAAGTAGCCTTGGTGTGTGTGTACACATCCTCGACGTCTATTGCCGCTAACTGACAGCCCTTAGCATCTGTTGTGCTCTAATGTGTGCTCGCTGCACGTAGCTCAAGCATGAGGTCTTGTTAGTGACTGTCCGCATGTGCTACTTCATCCTCCTAGCCGGGAAGCAAAGAGTGTATATACTGGAGCGAAGGGGCCTGCTCGGCTACTAGTTCTTGAGCTACCGCTTGAGCTATGTCCTCCTCGACGGCTACACCTCCACAGATAGCTACCGCAACGGCACCGGCCATAGCGGAAGTGCTGGCAACCTTGACATCTCCTGTCTCTCCGGGAACCCCCTCCGCATGTATACCCATAGTGGCTGATGTTGTGACTAAGGGAGTGTCTATCCCTACAGAGGCCGTACCAGCTGCTACAAGAGCAACGACCATCGTGGTGTCTACACCAACAAGGGCGTCCATTGCCTGCGTCCCATCACTAGCAATGACTACAACTACTGCTATTGTCACGACGTTGATGGCTGCCGACATGCCCAATGCCTGGACGTCTGCTGCACACGTGTCCGATGTCACCGCCACTACTACTACTGTCCCATCTATAGCTGCTGCCACACATGCCTTTGTGGTCATGGTCTTTGCTACGTCAATTATAGTATCCAACTTCATCTCTATCTTTACATCTGTCTCCAACTCTGCGTCGAAGCACCTGTCCGTCTTCGACTCCACGTTGGTCCACTCCTCAGATGTCTCCTCCTCACTGAGAGTGCCTTGTTGTAAAACACCATCTGACGCATCACTCTTGCACTCTTTGGTGGTCGTCGGCGGACACTCCACTCCCCCCTAGACCAACGTAGTGATAGAAGTTGCGGAGGGATGCCACTCAAACCCTACAACTGGGGACAAAAGATTCATCTCCTTGGTGACGTCTGTCACAACTATGAATGCTACCAGCCCTTGGACACGTGTGGCCAAACGTGTCGTCTGCTCCCTTGCATGCTGAGTGTGATCGTGACAACAACGAGCTAAAGGGACTACCATAGAAGCTGAAGGGTTAGATGTTGGGATGACTCCAATTTCCTCCAGCAGAGAGCGGAAGGCGTCAGATGTGGAGCTAAGGTCAGCAGGCATGGCATCGTCATGTGGTGACACTGATGGAGGTGAGGATGGCAAGGAGGCAGATGTAGCTGTATGTAGTGGCACGGTGGCAACGACCCCTTAAGAGGCCACATACTGTGTGAGTTGTTACACCATACGCTTCACACTCTGGAGCTTGACATACAACACTGCCATAGCTCCACTAAGGGGTGCCACAGTGTCAGCCGACAACGTCACGTAGCCGGATGGTGAAGAAGAAAGGCGGGATCATATCGAGGGCGGTCACCAGGCCCTGGCGACACAGGCGTTAGCCATGGTGCTGATCGCCACAATTGTAACATGCAAAGTCGTTAGATGTGTGAGGCGTGTGCCACGACTGCAACTACAATTGTGGAAGCGGATTCTGCCACTTATGCAGTGCCGGTGCCAACCACGACGCAGGTTGTGCTCCCTACCACGCCAGTCTGGTCATCTCCAGAGCTTGGCGTGGGTGAGTGCACATAGTACTTGCTCCCGCTGGCACAAGGCCATGGGGAGAGGGGTGCAATTGAATCATAGTCTCTCAGAGGTGGTACAACACCGTCACGAAGACGGCCACCACCACGCAAGTGGTGCGCCACTATACTTTTGATACGCCATTGCTATGTTGTTATTGCGTGGCTAGCATAATATGTGCCCTCAAGTCGCCTTCGGTGCAATTGCTGCTGTGGCTGCTACCTATGATCGTTGTCAACACCGATGGTGGTGGTCCCCGCCACACTTCTTGCGGCTGGTAATGCTAGTGGTAGTGCTATTGCGACTGCGGCTGCTATTGCACTAGTCACTGTCACCAATTGGCAGCTATGACCTCCCTCTTCCTTTTTTTTCCCCTTCTTTTTCCTAGTTTTTCTTTCTTTGGTGCCACCTCTTCAAGTGCCCCTTTTGGGGTAATTGTGGAGCGTCCCACTCGAGGACCCCCCTTCTGTCCTCTCCCAATCTTTTGGTGTGTATGCAAGCTCGAGCACGCTCGTCGAGTCAGCTCGCTCGTCGAGAGAGCTCGCTTGGCGAGCTCGCCCATGGACGAGACCCTCAATGGACCCCCTCGAAGATAGGGGCAATTGGAGGAGCACATTGCAGCATGAAGCTGCCGTGGAGCTTCTTGCTACTACAACGAAGATAGGGGCAATTGCATCTGCTCCCGCGATGGTTGTGCCTGCCGCTCTTGTGCATGCACGTATTGCTATAGTTACACAGCTGCTTGCGTGCATGCTACAGCAATTGCGCGCTACTATGCTGAGCAACATCGTTGCAACACTATTGTGTGATAAAGTTACGCGTGTTGCTGCTGCTCTGCTACTGCTCGCTACTGCTACTGTCGCTCGCAACCTCCTGCTGTTGTTGGTGCTTGTTGCCGCCTACTGTTGCTACTCGCTGCTCGCAGTTGTTGCTGCTCCTGCTTGTTGTCGCTTCCTGTTGCTACTCGCAGCCTACGGCTGCATTACTCGTTGTTGCTACTGTTGTTTATTGCTGTCACCTGCTGCGCATTGCTTCTACTACTGCTACTAGGTACTACTAGCGAGTGTTAGTTGTTCCTAGCGGCTACTGCCGCTGCCTCTGCGACAAGTTGCTACAACCGCTGTTGCAAGCTGCTGCGGCCGCTACGCGCTACTACAGCTCTCTACCTCTGCCACAAGGTGATATTATGAATTGTTTCTACTTCCTTCTTTTTTTCTTTCTTTTTTGGGTGTGTACAGACCAGTAGCCAGACACGGCAGCTGTTGCCACCTGGTGCTGCTGGTATAGTGGCTGCAACCTGCATTTTACTCCCGTTGTAGGTGCTTCTTGCTGATGCTAATGCTATGGCCGTAGCTACTTGCACTTTCCCCCGCTCTCTTTGCTACCTCCAACGCTTCGCTGCAACGTAGTCGTGGTGGGTCCGTTTAGGATCTGTTGTTGTTGCTATGGGTGCCTACCGCAACTGCGATGATTGCTACGTCTTTGTTGCACAACACAAAGAGCCATGGCTTGTTTGTTATGATACCAAAATGAGATTGCTAGGAAGCTTCCTAGAAAGCTTCCTTCTAGCTTGCTAGTAGGAAGCTTTTACTACTAAGATCAACGACTGTTGACTTACTGTTGACGTCGCGAGCTGACTTGGCGCTGGCATCGATTGGTGGACAGAAAATGCAAGACATGCAAATACGGCTCGAGAGCCAGTCGAATAAGAAAACTCTAGTGTCTTAAGCAATTCCGAAAAGGACTTTGGCAAGCACCCGAGATGTTGTGGTAGCTGTCTGGCAGTTGCTAGTGCACGGAGCCACCACTCGGTGCCCTTTTGTAGGTGCGTCCGCATCATGGATCATGTCGTCGTGCTCTCTTGTAACGCTGCTCCATACCACCAGTATTGGGTATACGGATAATGAACGCATCGTCTCTCGTGACGGGTGGAAGGCACACAAACCAACACTCCCCTTGGCTGACACAACCGTCACCACAATGACGAGTGGGGGGCTACACTCACAATCTATTGTGAACGCTAACCGCAATACAAGGTCTCCTCATGACAATGATGTAACTCACCAAGTGCCCGTGTCTTGACCGTGCAACACATAAATCACACACCAACGTGCCAAACATCACATAAAAGGTACAAAGCAAGAAGGTCTCCTCATGACCCTCGGACATGTCTCCGGGGTCCGGATCTTGACCATACCTGCTCGCATGCATGGAACGTTCATAATGCATGGAGGCAATCGGTCTCCACGTCACACCGGTACAAGTCACGAGGTGTGCGGGTCTCGACCATCATAACCTCCACCAGAGCATTGTGCCAGACATAAACTAACCACGCTATCCTCAGAAGGGTGTCAATCCAAAGCACACACACCAAGAGCTGTGACGCTTATCCATACGGCATGAACGGTTTATGCGTGGTGCAAACACAGCTCCTTGGACAAGGATGTTCTTGTATCTACATGGAAACCATAAGACTAGAAATAAATCTCGAACCAAAACTTGGTTGCATGGATTAGTTCATGAACCCATTTAAATGTTACATCCCTAACGTACACGAGTCCCTCAAACTCATGACTGGGCATTTCTGCACTTACATTTATGGCCCACCCTGCGACGACTTTAGGATATTTTTCCAATTCGGCAGAGGACATTATGGCGAGCTCTCCCGTCCTCTATTGTCCCGTTCCAGAAGTTTCCAACAAATTTGACCACTTTCGATAATGGTCGAATAGAATTACCGTAAACCATATCGATGTTTCGATATCGTTTGGTTGACTTCTTGATGACGCTTGACTTTCAGGAAGAAGCATCAATATATTCTCAAATCCCCCGGATTCCATAGAGGAGCTTCTCGAATCCGCCACTCACGATTCGACCTCTTACACGTCGCTTGGTTCGAACGCCGAAGACACGACTTACGCCTCATTCCCATTCTCAGCATTATGTATATGTGCTCAAGTCACTCGACACTTGTCATCGAAGTAAACTTATTACAAATCATTCATTTGTTCCAAGCACCCAAATCATCTTTCTTATGCACCTCATCCTTGTGAACCACCTACATTAAGTTGGCGTAACACAACAATCACATCAAGACCACAGGGGATCAATGATACAAATTTGTATGATAGATTGAGGTGTGCTTGAATGTAGAAAGCTCAATGTAGCGGATGAACTGCTTTCATCAAGGATAAATTGACCATATAATCCTAATTTCTGCTCTGTCCTAATGGGAGGTGTCGGGTCTAGGCAAATGACAAAGCTTGGGACCTACTTCAATCTGAGACTATCACATGCTCAACCTGGATAGCGGTGGTCACAGACTTAAGCCGACTTGAACGGCTAAATCATTGTCTTTCCGCCCAGGCAATTCCGGCCCTAATTTTTTGGAAAATTTTTTGCACTGCTTGTTTGTGATATACTAAAGCGCTAGCCTTCACACATTCACAAAGGTTTGAACGAAATTCCTGTTCTGTTCTTCGTAGTAAGTTGGGTTCAGCAGAAATGAGTCTGACTCAAACATCTGCAATCATGTTTTCTTGGATACATTGACAAGATAATCCTGGTTGAGGCTCTGTTCCCATACGAGGTGTCGTGCTCCTCCACACATCGAAAATCCGAACATACCTGGTTCCTGGCTTACCGTAGGTGTAAATTTGGCTGCGGTGGTTGAAGTTTTACGCCAACCTGAACGACTAGCCAAGTTGTTTTGACGCCCGGATGATCCCTTTCATGAACTCTTAAGAAAATATTGTTGTAATGAGGTGCCCCTATTTTTCTGGCATACTCGGGGCCTCGACCGAGTTTCTGGGGGCATCTGGGCCATTTTCCGTTTTTCGGAAATGTGGCTCGCGGTCGAGCTCACCTCCGCTCGACCGCGACTGCGCGGATGCGGGGATGCACGGACGCGAGGAGGAGCGAGCGAGCGAATGGAGCACGGCGTGCTCCACACGCCAGGGACATGTTTCGCTCGTCGCTTCGCGGCAGCGTTCCGATCACGCCACGCGAGGGTGGCTTTCACCCTCTCGGCGAGTAGCGTAACGGCGACGCTACCCGCCGAGGGGTTGTTTCGACGGACGGCCCCGGCAACTGCGGCGGTCAACAGCGGCAGTAAAACCGGTGACTGCGACCGTGCGACGGTCGCAGTTCTCCAGTGGCGTGCGCAACACGGTGACCGCATCCACCGCCGAGAAGCATACGGGAGCAACGACGCGGCTCACCGAGAGACAAGATCGACCGTCGACCTCAACGATCGACGGCCGGGGACTTCTCGCACTAGACATTAGGTGCAAGTAGAGCACCAGGTTCAGGTGCAAGCAGAGCACCGAGTTCAGGTGCAAGTAGCTTGTCATAGCAAGCTAGGAAAGCAGTAGGCTGAGACCTGGGCTAGCCAGCCAGACAGTATAAATACCCTGTACTCAGTTCAATCTGATTAACCTGTTTTTTCTAGCTCTGGCTTTCTAAAATCTCCAAGTCTATCTTTCCACTGCGACTATGCTCTCCACACACCAAGGCTAAATCTCCAGAGAGCACCCACTCTCACATCTGGTATCAGAGCCAGAGCCACGCGTTGGGCGGAAGCGCTGCCGGAGCTCGCAAAACTTCAACGAGCGTAGGCACGGACTACGCCGAACAATGTCGAGGCTGATCGAGAAGGAGATTGCTGGACCAGACTTCGAAGCCAATGCATGAGCCAACCTCTAGAAAAAAATTTACATTTCCAGAGCGTCCACACGGTCTACCGTGCACGCGCGGGAGACAACGGGTGACTCCCACGCACTTCGAAGACCTCAGATTTTCGTCCCGGACTGCCGAATTGCTGCCGGAAAAAATTTTGATTGCTGCCGAAACGCTGCCAAATTTTTTCGAAGGATCTCCAGTGGTTATGACATATCAAGAGCCATGGAGCAGGCCCTGCAGCAGATCGTAGAGCAGCTGGGAGCCCTCAAGCTGGAGAACGAGCGGCTCAATCGGCAGATGGCTGACCTGCGGGACGGGACTAACGCTGGACAGGTTGGGGCGGGCCGGTCAAGGAGTCCGCCGAGACCAAAGCCAAAGGCTCCGGAAGCGTTCAATCCCTCTGTCAAGGGAGCGAGCGTTCGGACCTGGTTGTTCGCGATGAACAACTACTTTGGGGCTCTGGGTCATCCTCCAGAGGACGATGCTGTGCGTGTGTCATTCGCGGTGACACTGCTACGCGGAGCAGCATTGGAGTGGTGGAGGCAGTTGAATATGCTGGCCACTCGAGGTGGAGGTGGGAACGCAGCTGTGCAACATGCCGTGTTGTGGCAGCCAGGCGCGGGGCAAGCTGAAGCTCGCGTGCCGACGACATGGGAGCAGTTCAAGCAAGCCATCAGAGATCGATATGATCTTGTGAACGCCTCCATGGTCGCACGCAACAAGCTGAAGCAGCTGAAGCAGATCGGCTCGGTGCAAGAGTACACACGCCGTTTCTTGGCGTTGTGCTCGGAGATCGACGACATGAGCGAGCCGGAGATGGCAGACAAGTACCATGACGGTTTGAAGACAGAAATTTAGCGCACGCTGGCACTCAGTGGAATCACGGAGTTCCAGGCGATGGTAGCCACTGCTGAGCGCGTTGACGCATTACGCTACCATCGAGGGGGTTTTCGTGAGAAGCAAGAGAATTTTCAGTGTCGAGCACAGCACCAAGAAGCTGACCCCATGGAGATCGACGCAGTGCAAGGAGGCCAGCAGCAGAGCAAACCGCGTGGTGGGAACTGCTGGATCTGCGGGAAGCCTGGGCACCACAAGAAGGACTACAAGAAGAAGTAGCAGGGAAACGGCAACCAGCGGTGAGTGGCGGGCGGCCATCTGCTGGGAAAGCTTCGTCCGCATCAGCGAACACCAGCCCCGAAAGTCCTTCGACAACTAAGGAGCTGCCAAGTATATTGTTGCGGAGCGAAGGAAGCGGGAGCGTTCCGGGGATCCTCCTGAAAGCCGAAATTTTCTCGGCTGGTTCTGCGGACGGCGAGGGGCGCCAGCCTCGCCGGCAGATTAAAGCGTTACTCGATTGTGGCGCGTCGCACTCATTTTTCAGCGACGAGCTTGCAAAGAGGTTGGGGCTTGCACGGCTACCTGGGGAGCCAACTACGGCCAAGTTGGTGCAAGGGGAGCTGGAGTGCAGACTGCCTCTGAAGCCTCTAAGGATCCGTCTGGGCAAGCTGTCGTGCGATGTGAACTTTTGCACGTGCCCGATGGACACCTACGACGCCATTTTGGGGCGTGACTGGCTGCACCGGTGGAATCCTGCTGTGGATTGGGTGCGCAACCAGGTGAAAGTGAAGAAATGTGGAGAGCAAATAATTTTGCCGTTGTGGGCATAGGACAAGGGCTCTAAGGCAGGCAAGGTGCCGCAGTTGAGTTACGTGCAGCTGAAGCGCTGTCAGCGCAAGGGGGATCAAGTGTACCTTGTGTGGATGCGGCAAAAGGCAGCAGCTCAAGAGGTGGAAGTGTTGGCAGCAGAGACAAAGCAACCGGAGGGAGAGCAGCAGATAGCACCTGTAGTAGAGCTATCGGAAGGTGTCAAGGGAGTGTTGGACAGCTACGGTGACGTGTTTCCTGCTGAGCTGCCAAAAGGTTTACCACCGAAGCGGGACATCGACCACAAAATTGATCTAGTTCTGAGAGCAACTCCAACGGTACGAGCTGCTTATCGCATGAGCGATAATGAGCTGGGTGAGCTCAAGAAGCAGCTGGAGGAGCTGACGGAGCAGGGGTTCATCAGACCGTCGGTGTCACCTTACGTTGCACCGGTCCTCTTTGTGAAGAAAAAGACAGGGGAGCTGCGGATGTGCGTGGACTATCGCGCACTAAACAAGGTAACGATCCAGAACCGGTACCCGCTGCCAAGGGTCGAGGAGCTGTTTGACCAGCTGAGGGGAGCGCAGTTCTTCAGCAAGATTGACTTGCGCTCGGGGTACCATCAGATCCGGATTGCGGAGCAGGATGTGGAGAAGACGGCGTTTCGGACGCGATACGGTCATTTTGAGTACCTCGTGATGCCATTTGGGTTGACCAACGCTCTTGCAACGTTCATGAGCCTCATAAACAGGATCTTCCACCCTCACCTGGACCAATTCGTGGTGGTGTTCCTCGACGACATCCTCATCTACTCTCGAACTCCGAAAGAGCATCAGCAACATCTTCGGCAGGTGTTGGAAATTCTTCGGAGAGAGAAGTTGTTTGCAAAGCTCTCCAAGTGTGAGTTCGAGAAAAGGGAGGTGGAGTTCCTTGGGCACATCGTCAGCGGCAAGGGTCTCCGCATGGACCCGAAAAAGGTGGAAGCGGTGAAGCAGTGGTCGACACCAAAGTGCGTGCGTGACATTCAGGTATTCTTGGGATTTGTCAACTACTACCAGAAATTCATCTGAGGGTACGCAGAAAAGGGTGCACCACTGACTCAGCTGCTGAGGAAGGATCACCAGTGGGAATGGGGCGATCAGGAGCAGAAGAGCTTTGAGGAGCTCAAGACTGCCATGTGTGACGCTCCTGTTCTGGTGCATCCGGATTCATCCAAGGAGTACGTCATGGCGACGGACGCAAGCGACTATGCCATCGGGGCGGTGCTGATGCAAGATCACGGGAAGGGGCCGCAGCCGATTGCGTACGCGTCTCGCAAATTGCGAGGTGCGGAGCTGAACTACGCAATCGACGAAAAGGAGATGCTGGCGGTGATCCATGCGTTCAAGCGCTAGAGGTGCTATCTCGAGTCGCGGCGCTGCGTGGTCTTCACGGACCATTATGCCCTGAATTACCTGAAGACGCGACCGAACCTCAGTCGCCGACAAACTCGATGGATGGAATTTCTTGAGGGGAGTTTTGACTACGAGATCCAGTACAAGCCTGGGAAGGTGAACCCGGCAGATCCTCTATCGCGGAGGCCCGACTTGAGCCTGAATGCCATCTCAGTGCTGATGGGATCTCCAGTCATGCATAGCATGTTCAAGCACGGCTATGGCGTGGACAGTGAGTTCACGGGTGGTGCGCTGAAAGACGCCACGTGGGATGGAGAGTATTGGCGAAGGGGTCAGGAGCGGAGGATTGTCGTGCCGGATTATGCGCCATTGAAGCAGTTGTTGCTGGAGGAGGCGCATGACACCCACTACTCGGGTCACTTCGGCTTTGACAAGACGCTCAAAGCCTTGGCACGCCAATATTGGTGGTCGTCAATGGCGACTGATTGCAAGAGGTTTGTGAGCAGCTGCGATGTGTGCCAACGCATCAAGGCACGGAGGACCAAGCCACCAGGGGAGCTGCAACCATTGCCTGTACCTGAGAGGCCATGGACGGACATCTCGCTTGACTTCATCGGCGGGTTGCCTGTGACGCAGCAGGGCAACAATACGGTGTTGGTGGTGGTGGACCGGTTCTCCAAGATGGCACACTTCATCGCATGTCCTGAGAGCATCACAGCTGCCGGGACAGCTCAACTCCTCCTCAGTCATGTCATCAAGCTGCATGGAGTGCCGCAGTCGGTGGTCTCAGATCGCGATCCACGCTTCACTTCGCGATT
>SZWC01016270.1:26982-54836 GCA_023375785.1 Penium margaritaceum
CGTCTGGGACTGGAGCGGATCAGCCGTCTGGTACTGGCTGTGGTAGTAGGGCCAGACTCCCTCTGAGTCTGCCCATACCTGAAACAGCACCTCCCAACAGTCAAACCCCGCCTTGCTGTCGTAGCGAGGCGGGGAAGTCTCGAAGTCCTTGGGTCGTCGCTCCGTGGGGAGCTGGACCTCTGGTGGTGCTAGGAGCGGGCGTGGGAAGGACATGAAAGGCATCAACGCTGCTCCTCCAGCGGCACCCGAGACCTGACGCGGGTCGGTCTGCTGCTGCTGCTGCTACTGCTGCTGCTGCTGCTGTCCCCTCAGACTGGGCGCCGGTGTCTCAATGCGCAGGCTCCTCATCTGCTCCATCAGCCGGCGAAGCGCGTCCTCCCCAGTGGGAGGTGGCGCCTGATCCCACTCCTCGACCATGGACTCTCGTCTCTGCGCAGGGGCGGCAGTGGGGCCAGCAGACTCCTGGGCCGATGGGGTTGCCTCTCTCTCTCTCNTCTCTCCTGGGCTGATGTCCCGGTGTCCCAGACAGAGAGACCAAGGCATCGCGGATCTGTCGCAGCGTAGCTGACTGCTCATCCTGGCGCTGGCGGAGTGACGACTGCTCCACCAGTAGGAAGTCAATCGCCTTTGAGCATGGGCTGCGACCCCCGCTCGTGACGGTGTCCTCCAGCTCCTCGCCCTTGGAGCTGCTCGGCTCCATGCTGAGGCGGTGCAAAAGTCGTCCGAACGCAGAACCGTCAGCGTTTCTCGCCGATTTAGGACGGTGGCAAAAGTCGACCTTCTGACCAAAAAATCGGCTAAGTGCTGAAAATTTAAAAATTTAAATTTTCACCACTAAAACTTGAAGGTTGTCCAAATGAAGCGAAATTAGGACCACAGAGGTGTCTGAGGATGTTGAAGACAATGGTGAAATATTTGTCTTCAAAAAGTGGGGAAAGAGGCCAAAACATCCTGATTNGGAACGGTGAATGCTGGAGGCTACAGAGCTCCAAATGAGGCGAGGAAGGGCGCGATGGAAATCTTGAGATCTAAGCTTTCCAACGAGCCATAGCGCGCAACTTTTGGTGGCTATTTGAGTCCGGCACAGGCGGGTGAAGAGAGGATGGCGGCTGACGCGATTTGCGTGTGCGGCTCCTCCACGTCCGTGCGGCTTCCAGGAAGCTGCACGGCTGGAATCAGCACCTACAAAAGGTACTGGTGCTTCTGGTGCCTGAGTGGCCACGGCGGCCGCTGCTGCTGTTGCTCGCTGATGGTGCTGTTGCTCGCCCGGTTTGCGGCTCCAAGTCGCCACATGGGCGGCCTCGGACCGGCTACTCCTGCGCGCAAGAGCTCCAATGGCCTCAAGCCCTTGTGGCACGCTGCAGCTGCAGCACGAACCTGCCGTTGCGGTTTCTGACGCATCAGGATGATGGCATATGCGTCGCTGCGTGCTCTTGTCGCTTCAAGCGACTCAGGGTGGTCATGGGTCCAACCAGGACCTGCTGCTACTGCTGTGGGCTGCTGCCACTGCTGCTGCTCACTGCTGCTGCAGCTACTGCGTCTCTGCTGCGCAGCACGACGAGCACTGGCTCGCCTGCTCTGATACCATGAGAAGATTCCAGGAAGCTTCCTAGCCTTTCTGCTTGCTAGCCTGACAGCACAGGTCTGGCTGGTTGACACACAGGTCATGCAAGGGACAGCAAGGGTAGGGAGAGACACGTGCACTTGTATCTCAAGCTTCAACTGAAGTAAATGCAGAGAGAGATAACAAATGACAGGTCCACAGCATAAATAGCCGCCGTGGCTCACGGCGGGTGGCGCACACGGCGGTGCCTGTCAAACCTGAACCGGCCCAAAACNGTCATGCAAGGGACAACAAGGGTAGGGAGAGACACGTGCACTTGTATCTCAAGCTTCAACTGAAGTAAATGCAGAGGGAGATAACAAATGACAGGTCCACAGCATAAATAGCCGTTGTGGCTCACGGCGGGTGGCGCACACGGCGGTGCCTGTCAAACCTGAACCGGCCCAAAACCACTGTTTTGGCCATAATTCTGCGCACAAGCATCCAAACGGAGCGCCGTCTGATCCTACGGATGCACGACAAAAAGACAGACACAACGACTGGTCACACGCTTACGTCCGGGAACAGCCAGAGAGTGTAAGAAAACAAACATGTAAATCAGCCTGGCAGGGCTGTCCATCGAGAAAATCCTGAAGACCTCCAAACGTAGTCCGTGGGCTGTGGGAGCCCTCTGGTACACTGGGTAGGCTGCCAGGCTGCCTCCAGCGGGTGGAGCATCACCTCAGGGAACTCTGTCTCCAGCTGGGTCCGCCTCAAGGATCTGCACGAGCATGGACACGGCTGAGTGGTCACAACGAACTGCACAACTGTGTATGACTGACAACATCACAACAACCCCTTCATGTAGTTTTTCATTTCGCATGAAAATGTGCATTAATAATACATGAACATGCCATTAAAACATTGAAAATAGTTTTTGAGGACCTATTACCCTTCTAAACTTTGACTTGTTTTGACATAATCATTGGAGGAGACTGAATCAATGATACGGCTATAGGAAGAGTTTTGTTTGTGCAAAAATGAACACATGTTAACATTTTTTTCATTTTCAATTTAAAATTTCCGTTCCGTATGGTATAAATCTTCATGTTAAGCCGATTTTGAACGGGATTCAGGGTCATATGAGTGAAAAGACAAAAATTTGACAACACCATTGTGAAATCTCGTCTTTTCAAACACACCAAAAAAAACAGGTCAATTGAAATTTCATGTCATAAACTAGTGAAAGTGAAGAAATCATAGTTCAGAACAAAGTTTTTGTTATTGTCTCGACATAATGATGTGTATGTTTCTTATCACTGACTTACCGGGCTGTAAATTGTGTTTGTCTCGCACGCTTCAATCCACTGGCGTTTGCTGGAAAAATAATCAATGGGCCGTCCTCGGCTGGGTCATCTCCACGTTTTGCACGCGCAGTTTCGATCAGACGCCATCGTTTTCCCTCCCTCGCGAGCGAACTAGCGAAGCAGCCGGCATCCTTCGTGGCAGGGGTCCGTTCGCAAGGGCTCCCAGGTTGTAATTACTCGAGCCGCTCAGAAAAGGCGGCGCGCGGGCTCCGCGCAAGCACAGTGTTATCGAAAAACGGGCCGCAGATGAAGAAGACCGATTGTGAAATTCATAAGTAAGATGCCCTCGTCTCTAGTTCCGAAGTATCTCTAATGTTTTCAGTTCTGCATCCTACATTTAAGAACTTTCTCTCCCTAAATTTCTGTTCCACCTTGTCCAATTTTGGGAGCTTGACTACAATGCAAGACTTACTCCTCATGATAACATGGTGTGCACTACATTTTCTTGACTTTCATTCAGGGATGGCCGCCGTACTACCGATAACGCAGTGACGCGCGTTATTGTATCGCGGTATGACGCATACCGCGGTACGGTATTTCCGTGACGGTACCAGTACGGTATCGGTACTAACCTCCTCAAATACCGTAGTGGTAACGCAGTATGGTACGACGGTACCGTACCACGTTACTCTCAGAGCTTACAAAAAAAAGGACAAGAAGAGGTTGCTGATTCTTGCGGACGCTATTGATTGACGATGGAGATGCTAGGAAAATTTTATCTGGGCGTGAAAACTACATGATGGGGTCGAGCATCCAAAAAATTTACAAAGTACCGTGGTAATCACGATACAACATGATTACCGCTCAGTAACGATCCAACAAAAAGTATTAAATTTTGTGTACCGCGGTACTTTCAGCAAGAGTATCGATACCGCTGTACGGTACTCAATTTTGACCAAAAACCGCAGTATTGTGTATTGCCGGTACACAATACCGCGGTTTGCCATCCCTGCTTTCATTGGAAGAACATACATAAACAAAACAGAGCTTAGCATGCAATGGAAAATCCAACTCGACACATGTGTAAAGGATGTGTGATGACGGCATTTATTTTGTAGGTTGTCTCACAGCATATTCCGCCCTCGCAAATGGCCTTGGCAAGGACCGGTTACAAGAGCGTGTAGGGCATTCCTCGATCTACCTTGACGAGGATCGAGTGAGACTACTGGTCTATAGCAAGGTTCACCTTGACCCTTCGCTTTATCTAGTGCGACAAAAGAGAAGTGAACTGGATTCAAGCTCGATCGGACAACACCTACCAAATAAACAAACAGTCAAAAAATTAAGAGAAATGCTAGGCAACAGGTTTGGGTAGCAACGTTGTTGATGCAGCGTGCGGCCTTCCACGCTCGTTGCTTAATTCTGCTGCACCCTCAGTCGGCTTCTCTACAGACCAAGTCTGGAAGCTCTTGGTTTGTCACTCAGAACTGCACGCGCCGATGTTAGCGCCAGAAAGCAGCTGGAAACTGAAAGTAACTGATTAGCAATGAAGAATGTGCAACAATGGGAGACCCCTCCAAGTTATAGCTCCCCTCCACTAGTGTAGAACTTGTTACTCGTCTAATCAACCAATCAGAAAACATTCCAAGACCTATTTTCTGGCGGACGGAGTTCTTATATGTCCATCGTTTCGATCGATGAATCCCCAGTGCCTGTAGTCAAAATCGAACCGACTGCGGTATCCAAAGTCGAAACCAAGACGCATGCTGTGTCCATAGTCGGAATCGAAATGATTGCGGTGCCCATACTTTAAAATGACATGACATCTGTGCCCCCGGTTAGTGTGCGTCATGGGCATGCTTGACATATGTTTGAAATTTTTAACATATTTGTCATACATTCTAGCAACAACGCAGAAACGACCGTCGTCGGCGGGCCTACACCCAACATGGAAACAATTTGACGTAGTTCGTTGGGTCTTCGACGCCCTCAAGAGGGTGGTCTTCGATACGATAATGCAACGCTTCGGCTTGTACAAACACGTTGCATATCATAGAGCCGATTGTGTCATCTAAGTCCGTTGTTTGAAGGATCGTCGATGTTTAATAAATTGCACATTCATCCTCATTAATCGAGTCCGTGTGTTCCAACACATTGGTATATGATTTTGAGAGCCTGTCAGGTATCACATCGTGCCGGTTTCCCGAGACGCAATATACCTGCCATCATGCACGGCTACCATGTGCTCCCCTCAAATGCTATCGTACCTATTGTCGGAAAAGATTCTTTCATCCACATCAACAGTAGCGGCTCGGGAGGGGGTTCTCGCCTTGCACTACATTGTGGTACATCGAAGCGTCGATGATGTTCCTCGTGCCCATGGCAGCCTCGTCGATGGTGCATGCGAGTCGAACATGGGTATCCGAGTTATATAGTGCTATTTTTTATGAACAACATGCCCATGATGTCTCCCGATGGCGGAGAGCACGCACGAGAGAGGTGGCAGACCTCCCACAACATCCTTGTTCCAACCAGACGACGACTTCATAGATGATCTGTGCCTGACGCAGCAGACACCCACCGCCAAGAACAACGATGCACCGCCCCCTACAGTTGACAGGGCCCCACGCCCTAAAGCTGAGGGTCCCCTCAGGATGTCCCGTGTAGGCGGGCGTGTGTTGCCTACCAAGGGCCTGCCCGTCGGTTCTGACGACAAGGCGAAGGCTGCGGCCGCCCGCATCTCGGATCCCTCCCCACGTGCTACCTCGAAAAGGCGGAAGGCTGCGGTGGATTTTCCCGGTGGCTCAACATTCGAGAACATGGTCGCATGCAAAGCCACAGTGGAAGAGTATGCGGCTCACAACCGCATGGCGCTGAGGTGATTGAAAAGCGACCACACTCGCTTTGTGGCACGGTGAAAGCAGTACGCAACGAAGAAGTGCCCGTGGATCGTTCGTGCAGGGTACAACAAGAAGTCCGGAGCAGTGAACATCACATCGGTCGTGGATGGCCATCTTTGTGACCCCGGCCTTGGCCAGGATAACTCCGTGCGCTCCATGAGGTGGGTTGCGCGGCAGATTGAGAACACCATCGCGAAGGACCTGTCGGTGAAGCCCAAGGCGCTGCAAGCGGTCGAGAAAGAAGTGGCCAACATGAATGTCCCCTACACCACCCACTACCATGCGAAGAAAGTTTGCTTGGAGAAGATGTAAGGCAACAAGGCAGACTCGTGGAGCATGTTCCCCGGTTACGTGGACGAGGTACGTCATCCCGCCCCGGTTTAGTCTACATGATTTTGAACAGGTCAGCTATGTTATGGTTTAGGGATTGAACATGTGGAATATGCTTTCTCATGCACGTGCTGAGGGTTGACCCGCTTGCCATCGCCAAAGCCGAGAAGGACCGTGTCACGGGTCCTTTTGACTGAGTGTTCATCGCACCCCGGGCCTACAGGGCAGGTTTTGAGTACACCAAGCGTGTCCATGTTATGGATGGCACACATCTAAAACACAACCACAAACAGATACTTCTCATTATGCAATTTTTCGACGCTAATGACAACGCCATGCTCGCTGCCTACGCCTTGGTGTCCAGGGAAGATGAGCGCAACTGGAGTTGAGACTATGAGTTGGTGGTAGCAGCGTACCCCATGGCAGCAGAACATGGAACAACAGTCATATCTGACCGCGAGAAGGGATCGGCAAACCCTGTGGAGGCCAAGCTGCCCGGGGCCATCCACACGTACTGCACATGGCACCTTATGCGCAACGTGCAGTCAAAGTGTCGGGGCAGGTCGGGCACACTATTCTGGAACCTGGCGCACGTGACTACGCAGGCGGACTGGGACGCCTGCCTGGCAGAGATGCGGTGCACAGTGCCGAGGGCTGCGGATTACCTGCTGGGTGGAAATGGAGAGCCAGGCATCCCGAAGGAGCGGTGGAGCAGGCTGTTCTCTACGGTTGCTTGGTGGGCATACCACCAGCAATGCCATGGAGTCTCTTAATGGGAAGCTCGTGGAGGTAAGGAAAATGAATCCCTACTTGTGTTTTGTAAACCTGCACATCTTTGTCCAGCGTTTGTGGCACATTCGGCAGAGGATGGCACACGACGCCGAGGACAGCGTTGCGCCGGCTCTCTACCTCAAGGTGAAGAACAACTGCGACCACAGCAGAGAGTATTTGCTGGACCTGGATGGCAACGAGACAGGACCATGGCACAACGGCACAACAACGCGTCGTAACGGAACTCCTCGCGACGTCAACCTCACCACCAAGGACTGTTCATACGGGCGATGGCGAGAGCATGGGGTGCCGTGCACGCACGCGTGCAGCCTACTACCGGGGAACACGCTGAACCCCTTAGCGTGCGTTGATTTCGGCTACCTGAACCTGAGCTACAAGCGGACCTACAACGCCCCGATCCCATTGCCAAAGGTGCGGCAGGTGAAGCCGGCAGAGCCTAAGTGGAAGCAGCCAGGCCCAAGTCGCGGGCGCGGGCAGCTAGCCACCGTGCGCTTGGACCGGTACGCGAAGATGAAAAAACGGCGCATTTGTGCACGCTCTGGAAATCAGGGCCATGTCCGACGGGCATGCCCTAACATGGAGGTCCCAAGCCTCGAGCAGATGGCGACCGCACGCGTCTCGGAGCTAGACGCTGAGCGTCGCATGCGGGCCTCCTGCTGGAATAACGTGGATACCATGTGATACTCAGGGGATGAGGCGGATGATGCGCCCCCTGCCAAAGAGGGGGCAGAGTCAGAGGAGGAGGAGGAGGAGGAGGACGACGACGACGACGATGACGACGATGAGGAGGAGGAGGAGGGGCATGAGGAAGGGGAGGACGAGGAGGAGAGGGAGGGGGAAGAGGAAGAGGAGGAGGAGGGGACGGGGGGCAAGAGTTCGTCGACCCTGTCTTTGTGTCCACTGACAAGGAAGGGGTCGACCACCATGATGCCGAGGATCGTGAGGAGGCATGGATGGCCTTCCATGCTAAAGTGGACAGCATCAACCGCTCCTCTGACCTTTGGTGAGTCTTGGTGTGCTTGTTTTCATTGCCAGTACTTTACTTCAACTCTGTCTTGCACTTCATTCACGATTTCTAGCAATGTTTTTATTCCATGTATGTGCTTTACAGAGATGAACAACGTGGAGTACTTGAAGAGGAGATGCATGCCAGATCACATGTGGCCCATGATTGCACTCCTGTACTGGATTAGCTATCAGTTGTGGTGTTGTTGGGTTAGTACTTTTGATGAACTCCTCTGGACAAAGAATTACAATTCCCAGTGCCTGACCTCGTGTACTCCTCCCTCCCCATATTGCATTGAGCCGACGCTCCTTTTCTGCTGGAATAATGCTCAACGAATAGCAACAAATTGGACGTTTGCTTTGTTCAACTGTGCATCTATTGTAGTTTGATCTTGCAATGTATATAGCTCAAGCAGGTGAAGCGGTGTACATATAGAGTGTCTACACGTTCATTTCATTCTCTTTGTGACAATTGTTTCAAGGAACCAGAAACATGACTTCATGTGACCAACAAGACTTGACCGTCATCTTCCTCGTGGGAGTTGGTGTGACATTGATGTGTCAGAGATTGTATTCCTATTTTTGGCCGCCAACAACAACAAGATATGTAGGCATGTGCCATTGTACAGCGACACACAATGACGCATGTCAATTGGATGCCTACACGAGTGAAGCAGAGGCAGAGTAGAGTCATGGGAAAGATGTCTTCGACGACGGAGGAGACGAAAACATCTACTCTGTCGATGCCGATGAGAACATATTCTTTTATGCAATGGGATGTCAAGGACGGTAGGGATGTGGATGCAACTTGTGCCACTGGCTCTGGCTGTGCAGTGTCCTGGATCCAAAGTGGTTAGATCTAGAGTGGATTGGGTAGTACTTTGTGCATTATTGCTTGCGTCCCCAGAATTCTCAATGAAAGCGTTCAACTATGCCCATACTTGGGCCATGGACATTGCTACCATGCCCAGACTATGCACATTAATAAGACTGTGGTGCCCATAGTTGTCCAAGAAATAACACTGAAGTGCCCATAGATGTCAATGTCATATTACTTTTGTGCCCGGTAATGCGACGAACATAAACACAACATGTCCATTTTTGGCAGAGAAATTATTCTTGGATACCCAGAGTTGTGCAATGAATACATCCCGGATGCCCATACATGTCACTGAAATAATACTCGCATACCCTGAAATGACAATGCAATGAACCTCGGCAGTCCATATATGTCACTGAGATAATGCTCACAAAACCATAATTGTCAATGAAACAAAACCTCTGAAGCCCGTACTTGTCACTGAAATATTACTCCCATACCCTGAATTGTGAATGCAATAAACCTCGGATGCCCATTGTTGTTACTGAGATAATACTCGCATACCCAGAAATGTCAGACAAATAAACCTCTGATGCCCATACTTGTCAGTTAAACAATGCTCACATACCCTGGATTGTCATTGCAATAAAACTCGGATGCCCGTACTTTCATCAACGAATGCCCGCTACGGACTCGTTGGCTCGGTCCATGTCCACGGCTTCCATTGCTAGGGACAGTTGGGCGGCCTGCTACTAGGCATGGGCACTCCCAAGTTCCAAGCCATGTGCTCCAAAGTCACAGGAGCTTGGGCCCATGGTGGTTCTTCATATCCCAACTCTCGGTGGTGTGCTATATTGTCGTCCCACCGCTCCTTCTATGCGACCCATGCTCGATGTGCTGCCACAGGGTCCGCAACGGGAGTACCCCATCCCTGATGTGCGGGGCCATTCGGACGGACGTCGTTGTCCATGTCCAGTGAACGTGTGAGTCAAAGTTCGACAGTACGAGTAAACTTAGCGCAGTGTTCTACTCGAGAAGTACCGGTTCATCGTGCGAACCGGTAGAACAAGTGGTTGACTTCATGTACTTGTTCGCGTGACCCTGAGTGTACCTCGGCACATGCCGCCCACATCGGGTGAAAGAGCGCACGGCGTCGACAAATTCCTTTGTGGACAATATGTCATTGCCGGTGGCCGCGTACAGAAGGCGAGCATTTATTGGCAAAACACATTTCCTCTTCCAAGCGAAACGCTGACGTCGGCTCCAGCCATACGATATCGGTCCACATGCATGGCTCAAGCTTGTGCGTGTTTCTCGCCGCCGAACGGTAAAGGACAAAACAAAGCTGAGGCTACCAAGCCAGGCTGGTAACATGCGAGGTTTCTTTAGGACATGCAAGTCCATCATGACTGAATACCTTGAGCGAATAGTGGGTACAGTTGACATAAAATTTGGTTTTGTCTCGCACAAAGAAAACTATGGGCACCGCTGTCATTTTGATTCCGACTATGGACACCGCATGCGTCAGGACAGAAGGTATACTTGCATAAAAAGGATGATTCTCCACTACTCTTTAAGCATGTTTAAGCAGGGGACTGCAAGATTCTGACAACCAATGTAAAGGTGACATCATACTCATGCAGCAACTGTCGTTCAACTGCCTGCGTATGGACTATGAACCACCTCAATCGTACATTTATGTGGACAAGATCCAGACGGGGTGTATTAATCAAATGTCTCGCTCTTGCGATAGGTTGCTAGGTGGACGTTGCCGTTAACGACCACATGCATACGGTGTCACCTGGGGGATATTTGGCAAGCAGACAACATTTTGTAAACGCCAATCACTCGAGTGATGTGCCTCCCTTCATCGGCGTTCCGATCCCAGGTGTATGATAGGCAAACCTTTTTATGTTTTTCATCCCCTCCTAATGTGTTGAGTGCACTTACATGGTGTGTAATAGTTGTCGAGCACTGAAAGTCGGCCAACCGCCATGCTATGTGGACGTCCATTCTCGTGGTCCGTAGGGGTCGTGACCGTTGACCCTTTTTCATGCCTAGTCGTCATGTCCTACAAATTTCATTTGCTCATCATAGGACTCTGCCTCTCGGATGGCACTCCTCGCGCTGACAATGGATGGGTGTATCAAGTGTGTATGGTGGGTAGGATGGATGTTACGACGCATGGGAGATATTGTTATGCTTACTTTTGGCCACGATGGCCATAGTTTTCATTCCTCACAAAGCGAGTACACATAGACAAGGGTGACAACGATCTACCGGAGGTCTTGGTCTTCAATTACCATCCATGAACCTCCTTCCTCTTCATCAAGTGGGAGGAGCATGACTCCAATTGTCACACAAGTATCCTGGAGCGCATGACCCCGCACTCTTCTGAGTGCATTGAAGAGTAAACGATACGGATTAGAGGCTATTAGCAAGTCCCTTCATTTTTTGTTTCTTGTGTGGGTAGGTTGAACCCACCAAAAATGTAGTTATGGTGTTGTGGCCGACGGGGCTGGACCTCTGGCTACGTCAAAGTATGCTGTACGCTTGCCACCGACCTTTGCATGCTTTTTTCAAGGTCCATACACATCTATATAACGTTATGATACTCTCCTTGATGAGGATACTCCTCCCCCCCACAAAAGGCAAGGAGCTGCCACCCGCTCCTGCTTCACGGGCACGGTAGCGTAAGGGAAGAAGCACGGATTTCTTGGGTGGCCAAACCTTTCACAACATAGAAGCTTGTCATGAAACCGTCCAGCATTTTGTTCTGGACCACAACATTCCATTGTCGTTGGTCTGAAGTGAGCCGATCCGTTGAGATGTGCGCTGCGGTCAATGGAAGACCGCAGGCTATGCATGGCTGCTCAAGGGGCACTACCAAGGCAAGTACGGCAACATCACAGTCATAGAGGACGTCAAAGGCCAGAACACCAAGAAGAGAAATCAGGCGCGCCGCACCGCATGGGTACTGTGGCACATCAAGCAGGCGGTGAAGAAGAGGCCCTCTACCGACTCAAAGACGTAGAAAATCATTGGGGTCTGCACAGGCGAGAAGGTCCACTATCCCATCGTCTACCGTACCAAGAAAGTGGGCCAGGAGAAGCTCATGGGCGAGAAGAGGTTGTCGTGGTCTATCTTCCCAGCATGCATTGCTGAGACTCATGTTTTCATGTTATATTCCATTTATGAAATCTTTCCCTTTTGGCATAGGTCGAGTGTGGATTGAGTACATATGCACTTTATGGCGTGCAGTTGAAGAGGGAGGATCTCCGGATTTTTGTGTGTGCGGAGGAGGACAAGAGCGAGCTGTTCTGCTGGGCCATCGTCACACCCAAAGCATGTCAAGAGGGTTGGAACCATGTCCGGTGCCTGGTAACCATAGACACAACGTTTCACAAAAGTGGCTTCAAACAGTTCCTGCTGATTGCACAATACTAGGACGCTGATGGCGTGGGCGCCGTATGACCAGGAAGACAAAGATAAGTAGATGTGGTTTTTGTAGCGTCCATTGCATGCGTATCACATGGCCAGGGGCTACGATACAACCGTCTTCTCTGTTTGTGATGGCAGGATAAAGCTATTGTTGCCCATGCGTTGCTTGGTACAACGCGCACATTCTAAGTGTAGCACAATCTTGAGAATGTCAAGTCCAAGGCTCGTAGGGTCGCAAGGGACCTTTTCTGAAACCTTGCGGTCGCCTTCATCACCAACGAGTTTGTGGTTTTCTCACCCAACTCCAAGTGCATGTACAGGTGACCCCACCTATGCGCCAATGGGCTCCAAGGAGGTCACCATAACCACGCTTGATGACAAGCGGCAGATCACTGTGCTTGTGGCATCGAACATGGCAAGAGAGATGCTTCCTCTCCAACTGATCTACGCTGGCAAGAAAGAGCGGTGCCACCCTAACAGCACCGACACCAAGCGTGCCATTGACGAGTTCTTCTTCTCTCTCAAACACACACCCAACCATTTGGCAAACATGCGCACCACTTTGGAGTGGATCATGCACATCATCCATCCCCGGTACAAGCGGGGGTGCGAGCGCCGCGGCAAGGAAATCAACAAGGAGAAACTTATCTTACTTTTGTACGCATGGCGACCCCACACATTGTCTGAGTTCTGCGACTTCATCAAAACCTACTACTCGTACATCAAGCTCCTCAATGTTCCCACCGGCTGGACCTCCAAGGCACAACCAGCAGACATAGGATTGCAGCGTCCTCTCAAAGCTGCAATAGAGATATCATACAATGACTGGCATGTTGAGGAGGTGTGGGCTAGCTTTGTCGCGGGCAGCCACGGCAAGATTGACTTTGGCATGGGGAAAATGCGCAACTTGGGTCTGTCCTGGGTACTCAAGGCATGGCCCAAACTCAGAGAGAACAAGAGGCTCGTGAAACGTGCTTGGGCTGTGTATAGATTTGACAAGTGCTTGGATCCCTCCTTTTGGGGAGGTGCGGTTGAGGAGGCTGTCGATACTGACATGTTGCTCTAATGTGAGAATGTGGTTTTGGAGCCCGAAGACGTCATCGACCCGTAGTGATGTTAGTCCTAAACCTGGTCCAATGTCGTTGTTTGTCGTCGTGAACTTGTTTGCATCCTTGACCTGGTTTTTTTCTTTTGTGAGCTAAAGTTCTAGTGCACATGTTTGTAAGCCCGACCCTCACACAATTAAAGTGTTAGCAACATGGGAGAGAATTTTGTTTTTTCATCTTGCAATATCAATGTGAACAACGTGGGTGAATTACTTGCCTAGCACAGAATTTCATGGGTGATTCACCCAAAGACTCGGATATAATATAAATAACACAAGGGCGAACCTAAAAAAAATAATTTACACGAATATGAATTTCAGTACGGTTCAGGAAGAAGTGCCTTTGCAACCAATGGGCTAAGTACAACTTCCCATGCGATCACGCAATTAGCCTCCTACTCAATGCAGGTGTCAACCCAAAGATGTACGTGGACATCCACCTCAAGCAAATGGTGTGGCATAGGACATTCCACCATTGCATGCCGCGGGTCAATCTGTCCTATCTGTAGTATGTTGAGAAAGGGTGGAGCCCACGAAGTGAGAACCCGGATGCTAGGCAACAGAGGTCGAAGCGTAGGGACTGCCATGAGCGTCACAAGCAAGAGTGCATCACCAGCCACTACAGGCAGGATGGACATCCTCCAATGTGGTGCACAAAGCCTCCTTCCCTGTCACCAACCAATGTTGCAACAGCTCATGCCGAATAGCTTGTTGTGGGAAGCGAGGTGCACGAGGATGGCGGTCGTGGCTGCAGAACTGAGAAGGCAGGTTTTGGCGTTGCACATGACTCAAGTACAATGCACGACATTAAGCTCGTGATTTACTGGCACAAAGTGGTAGGTGCAACAACAGCTGGACTTGTTGAAGCAGGTGATGCAGTAACAACAATTGAAGCTAAGGCAAGGAGCTCTCCTTGTAGTCGTGGCCAGGCAGCGGAATAGGGGGATGCAACAGGGGCAGAAGAACTCTTTCCTCCTCTCAAGTTGAAGACCATGATGTTCTCGAGGCAGCAGGAGACAGCCCAAAAGACGAAGAAGCGTCCTCCTCTAAGTGGCCAGAGGATGAGGAGGCCTCTGAATACATCTCTTCAAGCCGGAGGAGTAGGAGACTGCAGAGTGCTCCTCCTTGGACTCATCCGACAAGGAGGAGCCTCTTCGACGCCAGTGTCTGTGCAGAGGATGCCTTGTGTGATAATGGGAAACGATTTTACCTCCCTGGTCTTGGCACGTCCAGTGTTAAATGTGAGTGTACTTGTCTATTTTAGCCGTTGTTTGTTTTGTTTCTGATCTAGGTGCATGTGAGGAAGATCCATTTCTTGAGAGAATCGTGGTCAAGCGATAACCAATGTTGAGAGTGCACCGGCAGATCAGATCATATGTGGCCCATGGCATGTATGTTGCAAGAAACAATGCTGAGAGTGCACCGGTTGATCAGATCATATGTGGCCCATGGCATGTATGTTGCACAAACAGAAACACATGTGGTCAGTTGCAAGATGGTCAATCTCAACCTAGGGGAGATAGACATAGAAAGGGCCAGATTCCATGTGGACAATCCATGCACAGGCATGTGTGCATCTCCCTTTGAAGATAGCTCCATGAAACTTAACAGGATTTCACCGATTGGGCTGAGCGTCCTGCTTGTGAGGTCGTATGTTTCGAGCACCACTTACTCATGTATGTTCAATTGTGGATTAGTTCATGTGACCTAGCGCCTTTGTTTTACTTCACGTGATGCATCCAATGAAGTTTAAACACAAGAATTCTGTTCCGTTTCCAAGTTTCAAAGCTAAGTATAAGGTTATGCACCTAAATGTTTAAACATAATTCATTGATACTTTGTACTCATGTCAACAATGTGCATGCTTAATGCTACATGACTAAGTGTGATGTACCGTAGTGTTCCATAATTTTGTTCTCAATTCTGTTTTTTCTCTCAAATGTATCTAATTTGGTTCTCAGTATTCATTCCTTTACTTCAAACATGGAAAATAATTCACTTAGGATTCGTGGTTATTGTGTTTTTTCTTTTGTCCTTTGGGATTCGTATCCAGTGCTTTGAACAAATTTCACGTACTTCCGAGGTGATCGTTGCATTCGTGATGTGGGGACGCGGGTAGATTTTATGATGGAAAGAAAGGACAAAGTTGGACACTCGCAATGAACATTACATGACATCACCAAAGAAAAGTAGAAACGTCCACCGAAAGAGCAGCGTATCTAACCTACCACATCCTCCGCCTTGAACCCATCCACAACAGGCACAGTGAAGAAGCTAACGTAGTGACTGGCCATTGTTTTTGGAAGTCACTGTCAATGACACGGTCCCATCCTAACTCACGCCATGTATTGCGCACCATGTCATGAGTCTCTTTGTTGTGAACCCATGTTGCGAGCATCCATCCCATCACAACATCCTTCTAAAACACATCCCTCAGTTACCATCTCCACCCGCCTATATGCGCTCTCCAACCGATGAGGCCTATCCCTGGATGTTGCGTGCCTTGAACTTCATCCCCCACTATATGAGTGTTTATGACGGGCACCTATCGCCTGAGCACCAACATCTACTACAAGGACACTTGTGCCATGTCCAGTTGGATGCTTTCAATCGCTTGATTTACACCCAACCCACGCTTGGTCTTGACATGGCGTCCTTTTAGGCACCACCCAAAACCGATTGTTTATATTACATCCAAGATATGATGCACTGTGCCACATACCCTCTATCCATCTCATGGGCTCTGAAGCTCCTGGCCTTTGTTCACTCTAATCTCCTGTGAATCCTCCCCGTAGATTTCCTGAATGATAAAGGGCGATACATCCTGACGATCACATATGACTTCAACCGCATGCGCTGGGTCTTTAGTTTGCACCTAGAAAGTGATACTGCGCTCGTCATGCACACGTGGCTCGTTGTGGCTGAACATCAGTTTGGCCATACCCTCTAGAACTTCCACTCTGTTTGGGGTGGTGAGTTCATGGAGGACCTGGACTGGTACTTTGCTGAACTGGGAGTGTTTCACGACCTCTCTTCCCTCGTCACATCCAAGTAGAATTGTGTGATTGAGTGCTAGAACTACACCATAGAGGATGTAGTTTGCTCAATGCGTGTGGGCAATGGCATGCCAGAAGCATTCGCCTTCGATCATGTATGTGGCATGGGAATAGAACCGGATCTATAACGGTCCCCTCCTGATCACACACACCCCATACCAACTATGGTGCAAATGTTGTGTTGACCTCCAGCTTGCACGCGTGTGGGTGTCTCTCTTGCCTGCGTCTGGTTCACACCAAAACAGTAAGGATCCGAGTTCTCCCCCCGCGGTCGCGTCCATGCATTTGTGGATGTTGCTTCAATTTCCAATGCTTAGTGCTTTTGGGACCTTAGTTAGTGGTGCACTGTTGATTATAGAGATGAGCTCTTCTTTGAGCATCTCTCGTTCTGTTACCTACCTGCCGGTGGCACCTTGCAGTCGAATTCTCATGGACGTGGTACGATCCCTCGTGTAGAGGAGGATGGGCCGACCAATGACGCTGTCCCGGTCACCTTGGTTGCTACTAGTCCATCCCACCCACCAGCTGGCCCGCCTACGTGGTTTACACCATATGCGTTGTCTGCGTTGCCTGTTCCGCCTATGTCTACCATGTCGCCAGCCCCTCTTGCATTACTAGCGCATGCGCCACTTGCTACATCACCACTGCTGCCTGTGTCATCCGCAGTTGTGTCACCAACAGAATCACCGCTGTTGCCTACGTTGTCTATACCACTTGTGTCGTTTGCATCACCAGACGTGTCGCCTAGGTCATCTTGACCCTCTGTATCCCCCGTCAAAGAATTGTCACCTTGTAATACGTCGCTAGCCTTTTCATCATCTCATGCCTGTCCATTGCCTGATATAGCTACACCGCCCGTAGAACCCTACCAATGAGGTGAGGGCGGTTAGCTCGGAGCATGCGTAGCGAGGACCCCGGCATGAGGGCCTTGGGCCTTAGCGCGCAAGGGCTCACCGAGTTCCAATTTTGCACTACAAATTTTGCACTCCTTGCTCACGAGCGTCGACATGCAACCAACTCTATAGATTCCACCATCATCGTTTATCCTTCTCCATGACCTATGCCTTGGCCACGCGTAGTGGAGCTGCTACGCCCCCAGACCCTAGTGTAGTAGGTGTGACGCCAGGCCCCAGCACATTTCGTCAAGCTTTGGTTGGGCTTGATGCGCCACTCTAGCACACAGCGTGCGATGCTAAACTGGCAGCCATCGATGAACATGGGGTTTACGAGCGTATAGATTTTTGGCACAGACCGAAGGCAATTAATGTCAAGTGGGTCTTGCGGAAGAAGCCAAAGGCAGACGACTGCGTCGACCGCAACAAGGCACGGCGGACTACGAAGGGATTTTCTCTGGTGGAAGGGATTAACTTCACGAAGACCTTTGCACCTGTTGGACACACGACCACGGCTTTGGGCCTGTAGTCCCAGGTGGCCCGGCACGACTGGGAGCTCCACTAGATGGATGTCAACAATGTGTTCTTACATGGAAAGCTAGATGAAGAGACCTACATGGTCCAACCCCCTGGGTTTGAGGATGGCAATGGCCGTGTGTACTGGCTGCCAAAGGCCATGTATGGTATGAAGCAGTTACCTTAATGATGGAACAAGGAGGTCACCAACTCGCTCCTACGAGCCGGCTATGTCGAGACCAGAGCGGACCCATCGCCCTTCCTCTCCCCGACTCTTGCGCCACTCACACCCATCCTGGTTCACATCAATGGCCTTCTCATTCGCCCCATCTGAAGGCTGTCGAAGCACAAAAGGGTGTGCTACAGTCAACATACAACATGGAAAGACCTGGGAGAGGCAGCCATGTTGCTCGGCATGTAGATTGTCCATGACCGCGCTCGTGAGATGCTCCTGGTCCATCAAGAGTGGTACACTTTCATTGTGAGGGAGCGTTGCGTCGAGTTGCTTAGCGTCGTGCGCACAAAGTCAACCTTGATCACTCCTAGTGGACAGATAACTTTGAAGGTTGACGACCTAGCAAAGCTAAGGGAACTAGTCGATGTGACCTTGTACATGCGAGTCATTGGTTCGCTCATGTATGTGGCCATGAAGACATGATCGGCAATAACCTCCATGGTCAACCTGCTTGCGCAATTCTCATAGGTCCTAGCAAGGAGGGTTTTTCAGGTTGATGTGCAGTGCATGTGGTGCACCGGTTCACACGTTTAATGGAAACATGTGCTAGGAAAGGAACAAGTAGTCAACTATTATTTTTTGCCCCCCTTTGCCCAAAACGTTTGCACATGGTTTCAAATATCTGTCTAAAGTATCTTAGGAGTAGAATCTCCACCCATTCTCACCAATTCTACATGTTTTATGAATTAGAAGAAAGAGGGCATTTTTATTTACCGCAATTTTGATGAAAATTATTTAGAACAACTTCATTTGTTATACCGGGCTTCACGTTTGCTTTGTTAGGTTGTAGCATGATTTTCCATGTTCGAATGTGGACCCCCTTAACATTATGATGGATGTACTCGAGAATCTAGCATTATTCCATTGAATAATGTTGAAAATAAAATTTTATGAAATATTTAGCACAATTTTATGTATTTTGAATCGCGTTTCTTCTGCGATTCTAGTATTTATGAATTATTTATCTAGGAGGAGGTATGTTTAATATGTATAATAAGAAATAAAAGTTAAATGGATTGATTTTCGCTTTTGTATTTTGATTCCAGAACTCAAATAATGGGGAAACCTGGTGTGAATTTAACGTGAATTTTGGTTATGAGGTAGCCCCTCCCTATTCAGTCAGCTTCGATAGCTGGCCCCAAAAACAAGAGGAGCAGAAATTCCTGTTCGGGACCCTCTCGTCCGAACGGAGGTTTGTTGACAGTGTTTGCCACGTGGAGTTGCTGAGCTTTCATCCGTTCCTCAAACGAGGTGAGATTCACGGGGGGGACTGTGAGACGCTCGTTTTTGTCAGCAACGTGCCGTACGTACACGCTGGCGTTTCTTTTGTTTGCGTCGCATCTGGCGCGTGCCTCTATGTACGGCCTCCGGAAAGCTGGGGATGGGACGGGAAAAGGGATCCTGGCGGATGGCCACTATGCAAACTCAATCCGTCGGACGATATCCGTCGTTTGTGGCAAGGCCGTCCCTCACGAGTGGAGGCGCTCGCCCGTGCCTTCCACGTGCGGGCGGGGCGAGTTGGCGAGACTTCGCAGCCGTCGCCCGTCAGTTCCTCGCCGTCTGAGTGTCGTTAGGCCTCTTGCCGTCCACTAATTTGTCACTCCTGGCCGGCTGGAGAACGTCGGCCGTCAGTGGCAATGCCACATGCCGCCTAGGCCTGGGCCGACCCTGCCCTCACCTCCCTCCCTCTCACGGCCGGCGCCGCATGAGAGGATTCTCTATCCCCCACGGAATCTACCATGCATGGTCAGAATGCTCTCAATGGGCGATGCCAACATTCATCCCTGCAGAGCAGTTGCTGGTGCTCCGTTGTTCACCCTGAAGACTGAATAGGCGAGATCCATGATGATGGCGATGACTGTTACATCGCATGTGTCACATTCGTCAGCAATTGCAGCGGTGCCATACGCAATGTCCATCACCGCCCGGATGACATCAGCGACTCTGTCACTGCAGCTCCTTGGCCGGCTCATTCCCCTTACGAGGCCGTGAGCGGTCTGAGAGAGCCCGTCTGAAAGTCCAGGCATTGCTCTTCAACAAAGAAAGCATTCACTCCAATTGAAAGACATTCACAACTCTGCTCTGAATTTGCAGGTGGTGCACGCTGCAAAGAGCAGCAGCACACTGACACTTCAGCCTTGGCAAAGCAGCAGTTGGTACATCCCTCTACAATGGCGGCACACGTTGCGACTATGGTAAGTTTCATCGACACAGTGTGCTGTACGCAGGCCACCGTTAGCTCTGCTGGTACAAGTGCCAAGGAGTGTCTATCAGGTTCCAAGATGGGTCGAAGCTAACATCGTGTTCGGAACTAGGAGATGGAATGAACACGTGATCGACCCAACTCCGAATAGTCATCAGCAATGGCCTGTCCGTCGGTCGGCCACCGGTGGCATCCCATCTGCCTCCAACTTCATCCCTCTAAGCTTTTCCCCCCTCCCCCCCCTTTTCCCTGTACCCCACGTGCAGTCGATCGCCATTGGGCTGCCCAGCCGCGCTGTCCGCGAGGCCAGGATCAGCTCAGGAGGCGCTCTTGGTTCAACCATGATGAGCGTGAGCGCGCCGGCCCTGGAGAGCAAGAGCCTGGGCGAGCTGAGGCAGATCGCCAAGGAGAAGGGCATCCGCGGCGATACCAAGGCAGAGATCATTAAGCTGCTGCTCTCGTAAGTAGCATCCTCTAGCCCGTACTCCCTGCGTCGGTCTGTCTAGGACGGCAGGCCTTCCTTCTTCCGGCGCGCCGTCAGCAGTTGTATTTATTTAGCTGTCCTTTGGTCAAGGGCTTNATCAGCTCAGGAGGCGCTCTTGGTTCAACCATGATGAGCGTGAGCGCGCCGGCCCTGGAGAGCAAGAGCCTGGGCGAGCTGAGGCAGCTCGCAAAGGAGAAGGGCATCCGCGGAGATACCAAGGCAGAGATCATTAAGCTGCTGCTCTCGTGAGTAGGAACCTCTAGCCCGTACTCCCTATGTCCAGGACGGCAGGCCTTTCTTCTTCCGGCGCTCCATCAGCAGTTGTATTTGTTTTGCTTCCCTTCAAAAGCATTGATTAAGGTGATGTGTGCTGCTGTTGCAGTTGGTGTCGTTGATGTGACCAACCGATGCCCGTCTCTGTCATGGCCTCGTTCCCGTCCTGAACCTCTGGCTTCAAGCCAGCATCTCCCTACCTTCCTCTCCCACATGTTTCTTCCCTCCTACTCGTTCCCTTACTGTTCTTGCCCCTATTCACGTCATTCCCTCGTGCTCTCTTCCTGAATGGCCACAATGTGCAGCACGCCCGGTGCGAGCACCAACGGCTCTGCAGTTGCGGTAGCACCAGCGAGCAACGGCGCAGTCGCCGCAGCAGCTCCCGGGCTGGACGAGCGCGTTCTGCAAAGCATGTCGCTGGCGCAGCTCCGCGCTATGGGCAGGGCTCGCGGCGTCTTTGGAGCCAAGAAGCAGGAGCTTATCAGAGAGCTGCTGTGAGTGCTTTACGGCTGTTGGTTGATGGTTTTGGAGGGAAAGGAAAGCAGTCGGAGGGAGCGATGGCCTGGTCTGGAAGGACTTGTGTGTGTAGCCATTGCCAAAGCAGGCACGGTGCTCGGCGCGTGATGGAGCTTGCGACGAAGGCATGGAGACAGGCGAAGCTTTTGTACGTCGCAGGTGCACAGAAAGCATGTGCAAGGCAAATCGTGCTGTCGGGAAACGGACGATACTCGCGATGGTTGGTCGCGTTGGGTAGTACATGCTCCAGCACAGTTTCGAATGAGAGCCCGGCTCACCGCCTTACTCCCTTGCTGCGAATTCAAGGCGTGCGCCCACCTGGCCTGCCAGATGCAGGTTAGTGTATCATTTGATCAGCTGTCTGGCTTGTGTCTGGGCACAGACACTGATTTGTGCACCACCTCATCCAACCAGACCATGCTTAAAAGTGCATATAAATGCACGCGTTGGCAATGTACCTACTTCATAGAACTGCCCACAACTGTCTAACTACCTACATTTCAACCTCTCCAGTTGTAAGGAACGGGAAGAAAGTCGTGGCTGGGAAGAATCTGTGGTTTCTGTGGCACCCCTGTCAATGTTGGTCGGCTGTCCTGCCTGCAAGTTCTGAGGAGGAAGGAGAAAGCATGTGAATAGCAGGGGCTGGTATCTCATTCGCTTGTGCCTGCGCTGTCGGTGGTGGGGCACGCAACGATGGCTGGGGTCATACAACATGGCCGTTACCCAGGTGCACTGACGGAGCCTGAGCTGTAGTCGCTGGGTGAATGAGAACTGAAGCTCTGGAGCTTTGATGCCAATGGCCGGTTAGTAGTTGAATTGGTCTGACATGCTCTCATGCCTGGGCCTGTGTTTGTGGTTCGCCTGTGTACCGACTGCTTGATTCGTTCTGAGGTGTACACTTTTTTATTCTCTTGTGCTTCATGCTAGTGAGTGCAGCAGAGCAAGTCAATTCTTGTGGGCCGTCTGTTCATGTTTGGCTACTTCCGTGTGCGCTTTGCATGGCATGGTGGAATGCAGGAGGGTTTCTGCAGCAGCCCCGGCCGCTGCTCCTCCCCCTCCTGTGGCTGCCTCCCCAGTGGTGGCGTCCCCAGTTGTGGATCCCCCAGTGAGCGCAGCGGCTTCGTCACCGGTGGCAGCTGCAGCTGCGCTTGGAGCAGCGTCCACCGTCCTTGCACAGCAGCTCAAGACCAAGTCTCACGCTTCCCTCCGAGCAATGGCCAGGCAACGTGGAATCGCTGGAGCCAATGGCCTGAGCAAGGAGCAGCTCATCCAAGTGCTTGCGTGAGTGCTTGAGCTTGCTGTGCCTGAGTTTGCAGATGTTGAGTGGTGTGGGAGTAGTATCTTTTCACCGGACTCAAAAGTGGATCGGTGGTGGCATTGATGGCATGGACGGTGTGGGGTGTGCTCTGCTGTCTGCATTTCTGCATGTATGGCCATCACCGTAAGCTTCATGAACCGCCTTGGGGCATGTTGGAAGCCGAACATGATTTTGCTGAACCTCTTTGACTTGAACAGACAACTGGCTTACAGGGTCTGCATGGTTGAACCTGCCTTCGTGAGCGGTCTCCCTCAGGCTCCCACCACCTGCTTTGTCTTGGTGTTGCTTGTGCCCATGGTTGAGCATGTGCAGATCCACTCCGAGCGCAGCCCCAGCCCCTCCTGCCACAGCGTCCCAGTCGTGGTCGTCTGCCATTGTATCAGAGCCCGTAGCTGCAGCTCCTGCTGCGCCTGCTGCAAAGTCATTGACAGCAGCAGACTTATCGGGCAAGTCACTGTCAGAGCTGCGAGCCATAGGCAAGGAGCGCGGCATCCGTGGTGACACCAAGGCCGAGCTCATTGCCCTTCTTGTGAAGTGAGTGAAGCTTGCTCCTGCTGTGTGACGTGTGCTCGTTAGCCCCTGCATCACCCTTGTCCATGGTGTGGGTTCAAGGTTGGTGCTGGGAGCGGGTGGATCGGTGCAGAAGATGGATTTGGAATGGCAGATACTGGTTGCCACAAGTTCTGGTTGGACTGTCAGTGGTGGTCAGCCTTTCTGACGCTGAATTCTGTTGCACACTTGGCTGCAGCTCTTCTACTGCTGTTGCTGGCCCTCCGCCCAACCACCCCCCCCCCCCCCCCCCCCCCCCCCCCCCCCTCCCTTTCCTCTCTGTGCTTGCTTTGCGTGTGCAGATCTTCTGCTGCTTCTTCAGCCACCAAGGCTGCTTCAGCGCCTGCTGCTGTGTAAGTCTGCCACTGCACCTCAGATTCCATGTCCATACCAACATTGCACCCTTCATGTGACCCCCAACCCTTCCTCTTCCCATGCCCAACCCCGACCTGCATGGCTGGCCATGTGCAAGTCCTTGTGCCTCTCAGAATAAATCCACCAGAGCACGTGTCTGTTGCTGACTAAGGTCTGGAGGGAGAATTCCGTGGCCCTGACGTGGGTACGGAAGTCTGTGTGTGTGCCTTTCCACGTGCTCCCGTCTCCTGCAGGCAAGAAGCTGCCGCTGCTCCTGCGTCCCTTAACATCCCCTTCCAGTCTGCAGTGCCTGCAGGTGGCACCACTGCCATTGAGCCTGTCCAGGTACGGTGTCGGGTCAGCTTGAGCTTGAACAGCCTGGGGGGGCGGGACGCAGCTGGGTAAGGAAGGGGGATGAAGTGTTGAGCTCAGTGGTGGGGATCAATGCGTCAGTCTGATGGGAGGGTGTTCAGGGCAACAGGGGCATGGACACATGGATCGGGTCTGGATGGGGAGGGTCGTTGCATGAGTGCCCCTTACACTGATCGGCGTCAGTTTGAACAGGTGGGTATCACCTGAGGATGGACAGATGAAGCTCAGCTCTGTGTGGCCAGTCGCATGTCCGGAGTGGATTAGCAAGTGTTTGGATGCAGGCTGCAAGGAGACATCGCTTGGAGGGTCTGCAACAGCCCAGTTGTCCTGATTTTGTGGACTGGCTGTGGTGACTCACCATCATCATGTGTGGAAACCGTGGATGGTCATGCTTTGGACCGGGGCAGTGCTGGTTGCAGCCAGGAGCCTGGAGTGTGGCTCCCAGCCTGACAGTTTACTCCACCGTGTACCACTGGCTCACACTAGGCGTGTCAGTTTCATGGTTTCACCTGTCCCTGGGGGGGCTCCCTTCCCCTTAATACCCTGCTGTTGACCCAAATTCGCCCATGATCTTCTCTTGTTTTACGCGATGCAGCTCGCAACGGAGGTGTCAGCGCTGAAGCAGGCAATGCAGGCAATTCAGGCACGCGACATGGCACTGGAGGCGGAGAACAGCAGCCTAGTGGAGCAGGCCAACTTCCTGCGCAATGTGCTTGTTGGTGGCATTGGCCTCGCCGTTGTACCACTGCTGCTGCCCTTCCAAGTGCCCAACATGCAGAGCACCACCACCACCTCCCCCGCCCCTGTTGCCCTCACCTCAGCACCTGCCACTGAGGTATGCCCAGGGCCACTGAGCTGACCATCGATTTTCCTGCTATGCTCCCCCTCCCCCCCCCCNTTGATTCTCTCTCTATGGAGGTGATGCAGACTGTGGTGCCTACGCCTGTCGTGCCCGCCCCCATCATCCGGGAGCTTTCACCGGAGGACTTCTGCACCACACTGCCGCCCTCTTTGCTCACATCCCAGGCCGCTAAGTTCTGCCAAGCTGTGCTTGAGCCTGGCTTGTAAATCCGCCGAAATGTTTTGGTCCACAGTGGCAAATGCTGGTAAAGCAGCAACTGCACCAAGACTTCTCCTAACGCTTTTGGAGGTCCTTCCTGTGAGCAGTTCATGCATCGCATGCGTTACCCCCGTCTTTGGTGGGCGAGATCTGTCGTCAGCACCTCTCGATGCCTCCACAGTTTGACAGCACCACACATCTTTCATGTTCATGATGTTTCCCTTCCATTATTCATGATGGTTTCAATTACTATTCCAGCATTCCTGGACATATGACCGCGGCAGGTACTTGAAGCACAGGAAGTCTCTGTAGGGATACCTTGTGAGCTGTGCTGACTTTGCACTGTTTCATTGCAGAAGCATCACACGCGATGACTCAGGTGTACTCATGAACATCATGGAAAAGAATGAGAATGCAGTGTTCATCTAGAACACTCCCTTGCAGGGGAGTGTGCTATGGTTGCTGTCTGGCAAGGATCTCTTTGAGGACATGCTGTCTGCACACTGATGCAAGATTTACCATCCACAAAGGTAGTTGTCACAAGGGAGGACTGCAGAGCAAGTAGGGAATGTTGTGAAGTTATGAATACGGGTCATTTTCATCTGTACTCACACAGCACTGACCATTCGGCTATTGTAGGCTGCGACAATAGACAAGTGGATGGCCCCTAGGGAGGTTGCAAGATATGGGATGTATGCGAGAAGCACATGATGTGATGTGTGCTGAGTATCACGTAGGGTGGGGTGGCGAGGGAGGGAGCAGTGGGCTTGCTATGGCTTGTCATCTTGGAATGTGGTGGATGTGAAGTACCATCCAACCTTCTTTTGGGAAAACCTGTCACACCTACCACCGGATAAAAATCCAGTAGCATCTGGTTTTGGGAGAGCACCAGGCTGTTCCCTACGAGTCGGTGCGAAGAATTCAAATGAGCAGAAGGCACAAAGATACCCGCTTGTGGCTAGAACTCCATGCGGATAAATGTTGGTGAAGCCCTTCGACCGCTCATCATGGTGTTTCCTCGTCGTACAGCCACGTCGAGACGCTGGAGCAGCCAGTGGAAAGGTCTCCCTCTGGTCAGTTACCCGCATCAGTGCGGTGAGAGGTTACTACGTGTCACTGACACATAAGCGACAATCCCCGACGATCCACAACCGACATGCACACAAACACCCACTGTTGGATTCATGTCATTATCACACGGTGACCTCTGGCCTCGTTGCACACTCACATCACCGGTGCAGGTGACTGACCAGAGAGAGATGATCTTGCCGACGGACTCGTCATGACCAGAAGTTGGGAGGACGCCCATGACGAGGCTCAATCTGAGATTGCCAGCCACATGTGCCTTTCTCACATGCGTTCAAGCACAGTTAGCCATGGGCATGACCGGGTTCATACCCTACTCGTGTTGTTGTTTGAACAGTGACCTAGTTTGTGCTAGGAGTTTGGTCTGTGGGCAGGTGGGGATGTTTCCCCCAGTTTCGAGGGTGGCGAGAGAGATCGAGCTCGCTGCTCGCTCTCTCGCCTCTCTCCATCGCGTAACACCTCTGTGACGCGTGACTCTCCGTTCGTTCTGTGTTCTCTCACTTCNTGTTGGATTCATGTCATTATCACACGGTGACCTCTGGCCTCGTTGCACACTCACATCACCGGTGCAGGTGACTGACCAGAGAGAGATGATCTTGCCGACGGACTCGTCATGACCAGAAGTTGGGAGGACGCCCATGACGAGGCTCAATCTGAGATTGCCAGCCACATGTGCCTTTCTCACATGCGTTCAAGCACAGTTAGCCATGGGCATAACCGGGTTCATACCCTACTCGTGTTGTTGTTTGAACAGTGACCTAGTTTGTGCTAGGAGTTTGGTCTGTGGGCAGGTGGGGATGTTTCCACCAGTTTCGAGGGTGGCGAGAGAGATCGAGCTCGCTGCTCGCTCTCTCGCCTCTCTCCATCGCGTAACACCTCTGTGACGCGTGACTCTCCGTTCGTTCTGTGTTCTCTCACTTCGTACTTTCACGCAAACTTCTGTTGCATGGTGTCTTCCTTGCACTAGCCCAGCTACTGCCTGCTTGTCTAGCACAGCAGCCTACTGGTATCAGAGCAGCGTGGAAGCAGGACGACGCATTGAAGCGCCGTCCCTCGATTCTGGGACGACTTCTCGGCAGGCCCTCTCGCCGCCGCATCCCAACCATCTCGCCGCCGCTCTCTCGCCTCCCTCCCGCACGCTGCCAAGTCTTACCCTTAGACAGCACTAGGAAATCCTAGGTGGACATCCGTCCTTGACGGATTGGTGCCCACGCGAGAAAAGGGGAAGTGGGGGGGCTGCTGTGCGGATCGCCACATCGCCACCGTCTTCCTTGGCGAAGTGTCGCCCACAAGCTGCATCTCTGCAGCCCAAGTTATCTGTACCTCCGCACCTCTGCCTCACTCCTGCTCCGCCCCAACCCACGGTCTGAGCAGCAGCAGACACTATTGCAGCCGCTGCCCTCCGAACAGCAGCAGCAGCAAACAGCAGTGCAGCAGCCGTACGCACGCTGCTGCGCCACAACCCTTTGCTCAGCCGTAGCAGCGTTGACACCTTGCGGCAGCCGCAGCAGGCAGCAGTGCAGCAACAACACTCACGCTGCCGTGCTACAGGTTTTTGCGCAGCAGCAGCAGCGTCGGCACCTAGCAGCAGCAGCAGCAGCAGCAGCAGCACGTCGGCAGCAGCACGTCGGCAGCAGCAGCAGCAGCAGCAGCAGCAGCAGCATTAGCAGCAGCAGCTGCAGCAGCAGCAGCAGCA
>SZWC01016271.1:23444-39498 GCA_023375785.1 Penium margaritaceum
ACCAAACCCACTCACATTTCCTCCGCAGCAAACGTCAGGCCAGAGAGAGGGTGCGGCGCAGCCGGCGGCGGAGGGGGCGGCGGCGGCAGCAGCTCAAACCTCTCCACGAACGCGGCGTGGTCCTTGGGGATGACGACGGCGGCCGTCTTCCTCCGTCGCTTCTTCGCTAGCAGCACGATGCCCGCCACAGACAGCCCCAGCAGCGGCACCATCATCAGCAGCTGCTGCGCCATCTCTGCCACACACCGCCGACCCACGTCCTCACCCCTTCCCTCTTTCTATCACCTTTGCTCTCCGTCCCCCCGCCTCCCCCCCTGCGCCACTCGCACTAGCTGGCTTAACGCCCCACTCCGCCCCTTGTTTGAGATCCAGCCTCGGCCCCAGTTGTCGGCACCACTCTGCAGCAGCCGATGTAGCTTCCGTGCCGGAGAAGCGGCGATGTTGTTGCTACTGATGCACACGTACGTGCGTACGTACGCACGCGCTTGCGTCCACGGTCGCTTGCCCCCAAGGCCGCAACACGCTCATGGACCACAGTGGGGATGGGTCGAACGTGAGAACCCTAACTCCCCCGTCTGAGCTCTACTGCTGGACCATGCACACTGGGCTGCTCCTGCTACTGCTGCTGCTGCTGCTGCCGCTGCCGCTGCTGCTCCTGCTGCTGCTGCTGCTGCTGCTGCTGCTGCTGCTGCTGCTGCTGCTGCTGCTGCTGCTGCTGCTGCTCCTGCTGCTGACTTACTGATGATGATGATGATGATGATGATGATGATGATGATGATGATATTGATGATGAGCTGCTAATCCTGCTCCCCCCCTCCTGATGCTGCGGCTGGTGATGCTGATCCTGCTGTAGCTGCCGCAGCAGCAGCCGCTGGAGCTGCTGCTGTCTCTGCTGCTGGCTGGGGTGCCTCGATGAGCGATCGGGAATACTCACCTCCTGTCTCGAGCTGATAGCGAGGCGGAGAAACGGTTCAGGTCGGCGCGATTTGCGGTCGGATTTGTGTGATCGGCAGGAGCCAAACTCCACATGACATCGCTCTGCTCGAAAGCGACACGGCGCTCGTGACGAGGAAGGCAAACGGTGGGTCGTGACGACGGGACGGACGGCACACCTGGGAAGCCACGACCGTCCTGAGATACAACTGCGCTCTAGGGGAGGGGCGGGAAAGGAAGCGTGAAGAGAGAAGCTTCGATTCCGAGTGCCAAGCCAACTGCACGTATCACAGCTTGGGTGTTTCTCGCAGCTAGCAGGAAAAGCTGGCCAGCCCGAAAACGTTGGAGTCACCGAAAACGGCAGGAAAACCATCGGACGCACAGAAAACGAAACATGTTCAACGAACCACTATTCCGGACTTGGCCGGGCGATTTGCCGCTCGAATGAATATAACTAGGCGAAGTATCAGTTTCAATAAACAAATTCAGATGACTGGCCGGGCGCAGACGGACCAAATAATTCGTGACCGAAAGGTTGAACTGCACGCCGCCAAGCCTCTTTTCTTTATTTGCACTTCACCCTGCTTCCAACCCAGCTTCATAAATACAGGTCAGCTTCTCACGGCCAGCGTACTGGAGTGACGTGAAGTGGTCAGAATGTCATTGGTTGCACCAAGAAAAAAACCGGAAATATTCTAAGTTTCAACTAATCTACATAGAACTCATTATTCCTTTTTCTCACTCCGCATTCGTGAATACATTGATCAAACATAATCGAGATTTTTTATACATATTTTATGTGGCCAAACCTCCTCAAAACTTTTGGAAATTGAATTTTCAGATAATAAATTGTCCCATGTTTTCATTTTTGTGGAAGTGCCGACATAGCCTCATGGTGGATGTTAAGTCACAAATTTACAAAAGTCCACAAATAGCATAAGTTTATGTTTTCTTGCATTTTTACCCAGAGTATTGAAAATTCTGGATTTTGGCACCAATCAGCCGTGAGATTTTCTTCCAACCTCCTAGCCCTTCGACGTTTCCATTCAAGAAGACCCTGAAGTCTTCGATCACAATCCAAAAGGGTGGACGCAACTATCACAAACTCTATCAATGATTCCATGCTGATGTAAAAAATTTAATTATATGAACAACCACAAAATTATTCTTCAAACTCTCCAACTTCTTTATGGAGTTTATTGACGCAATCACTTACCCTACTGCTCTTGGATTTCGATATTAAGTGTTTTTCAAGTTGATTGAATGTGATACACTTTTTCGTTCAATGAATTGTACATACCATATTAATAATTGAACTCAAATTTTATGTGGAAGTCTGAAGGATTTGAAACTTCAATGGTGTTTTTCTCCATATAAAACGTTGAAATCAAGGTACCATTTGATGCAGATTCGACCATTAAGGACTACCGAAATAATTCAAACCTGAAAAATCTTTTCTAATTCATAGATTTCATAATTCGCAATTTTCAATTCGTTGAAATCCAAGAGCAGTAGGGTATGTCGCGACTTCGCATGCATTGCTCGCCACGAGTGTCGAAGACCTTAAGTTGGTTGCTTTCTTCTTTTATCCCTCTAAACATGTCTGAAACAGTCATTTAATGGATACTAATTCTAGTTAATAATCAATTAATTCTCTCACTCCCAAATCATGTCCTTCTTTGCAAATTCCACCAATTCAACATTTACATCCCGTGACTCGGAACACATGGAATCAGAGAGCAGTTGTGATGAAGGGGCAGCTAATCAATTCAATCCTATGTGGAAAAATTGCACAGGTATCCATGTTGGTTTTTCGCGCATCTCTCATTGTACTCTGTTGTGTCCTCCAGGCTAGTGTACATTGGCGTGCAGATGACTAGCGGCAAGACTCGACGCTGCTGAAATGTCGCGCGGGGGAGCCAACGCGCGCTGAGGCCCATGCACCGTTCGCTGAAGCCTCCTCCCTATGGCGATGCGCTCAGCTCCATCGGCAGGCCTCCGCGGCGGTCGAGCAGCCGGCGGTCACTGCCACTGCAGATGTTGTTTCCATGCACTCAGCTCTGTTTCTGGTTGTGACATTGCGTCTGCATTGTCATGCTATGCCTAGGGTCCGTGTCTCCTGCTGTGTGGCCCTGCCTGGCGTCACTGATTGTCGTAGGCACTACCCGGGTTAGGGCAGCCATAACTCTTTGCTGCTATTTTTCCAGCTGATTCTGACTGCACGACTGCGTTCGCAGCGCCAGTACTATGGTATGGTCCAGTTTTCAGCCAAAACGGACGACACCCGGGTTTTGGGCTGTCGGGCGTCTGGCAGGGCTCACCAAGAAAACCATCCCTACCAGAAAATAGGTCTAGCACTATTTTCTGATCGGCTGGTTAGCTGAGTAACAAGTTCTACAGTAGTGGAGGGGGAGCTAGAACTTGGAGGGGTCTCCCATTGTTGCTTTTTCTTCATTCCTAATCAGTCACTTTCAGTTTTCAGCTGCTTTCTGACGCTAACACTGGCGCACGCATTTCTGAGTGACAAACCCAGAGCTTCCAGACTTAGACTCTAGAGCATCAGACCAAGGGGGCAGCTGACTTAAGCAACGAGCGTGGAAGCCCGCACGCTGCATCAACAACGCTGCTGCCCCAGCCTGCTGCCTAGGTTTTGTAGCTTGGTATCAGAGCCAGAGCGTAGCAGCAGCAGTAGTAGAAGACTGGCGAACAGGTGCCAGACAATGCCGGCGGACCCCCATACGCGCCAATGCAGGGGAAATGCTGCCGGATTTTTTCCGGCAGTATTAACCCTCCTGGTGGCGGCGTCAGATTTTTTCCCACGGCCACTGGGCCAGGGGAAATGCTGTCGAAATATTTTCAACAGCACTGACCCCCACGCGTGATGCGAGGAGGTGAGTGGCAGGCGGCGTCCGACACCTGTGGGCGACGACGCACGCGGCAACGTCACCTAAGTGAAGTGACTGGCACCAGCAAGCAGCAGCAGCAACCTACAACAACGGCAGCCGAAGGCAACGGCAGCGAGCAGTGGCAGCAGCAGCCAGCAGCAATTGCGTGCAGTAGGAGCAGCAGTTTGAAGCAGCAACTCGTAGTAGCCCGCAACAGCAGCAGCCCGCAGCAGCAGCAGCCCGCAGCAGCAGCAACTCGCAGTAGCCCGCAACAGCAGTAGCCCACAACAGCAGCTTGTAGCAGCAGGAGCTGCACCGCACAGCAGCAGCCCGTAACAGCAGCCCGTAGTAGCAGCGTGCAGTAGCCGCAGCACACAACAGCTATAGCAGCGTGCGGTAGTAGCAGCGTGCAGCAGTAGCAGCGGGCTGCAGCAGCCACAACAGCGAGCCGCAGCAGCAGCCAGCTACAGCAATCGCAACAGCGAGCAGCTACTGGCAGCATCCAGCCGCGGCTGCTGCTGCTTGCAACTCGCAGCGAGCGAACAACGAGCACCAGCCCACTGCTACCTGCGAGCAGCAACTCGCTGCTTGCAGCAGACAACGGGTTGCTGCCCGCTGTGATAGGAAAAACAGAGAAGAAAAAGAAAAAAAACGACGAGAAAAAAAAATCCCCCACCCCGTAGCCCGTAGTAGCCGCCCGCAATAGCGAGCAGCAGCTATAGCACGTAGCAGCTACAGCAGCACACAGAAGCAGCAGTAGGCTGCAGCAGCCACAGTAGCCGTAGCAGCTCGCAGCACCAGCAGCTGCAGTTGCAACTGTAGCCGCAGCAACAACAACAGCAGCAGCAGCCGCAGTCGCAGCAGCAGCAGCAGTCGCAGCCGCAATATTAACAGCTACAACCACAGCAACAGCAATAGCAGCAGTAGCGGCAGCATCACCTTCATCAGCAGTAGAAATAGCAAAAGCAACAGCAGCACCAGTAGCAGTAGTAGCAGTAGCAGCAGCAGTAGTAGCAATAGTAGCTGCAGCAGTAGCAACAGGAGCAGCTGTAGCAACAGGAGCAGGAGCAGCAGCACGAGCAGCAGCGGCAACAGCAGCAGCCCACTCGTGTCGTTGGCGGCAACCCTAATCCCCTCGTTTATCTGTAGCAACAGCTCACCGCTTTGATGCAACAGCTTGCAGTGCTACAGCCAGTAGCCTCCCAAACTGCCACCAGTGCGCCGCGGCCGTTCATCCCTCCAGGGCATGCCAGCCCAGCTGTGTTTGCTGCCACGTACTACCTTGCACAACAATAGACTCAGCGCCAGCGGCAGAGAGTGACCTCCGTCCTTGGCCCCACTCTGGACGCCGGCCGCATGCAGAAGGACTTTGAGACGCCACCGCCGTCGCTTCAGGCCGGCGAGCAGATTCGGAGCTGGGAGCTGAGCTTCCGGATCTGGGCATAAGGTGAGGGTCTGTGGGCATACTACACCCTCCCTTACGACTCCACCCAGGCCGACCAGGTGTATGACGCTGGTCCCGCCGTCCGTGCCCTCGTCCCAGTCGCCCCTCCAGCTTCCCGCCTGGCCTTAGAGCCTTTCCTCAACGACTTCACCTCTAGCGACATCCCAGAACCTACAGCCGTATGGCACGTCCTCACCAGGCCCCATCGCCTGTCCAGCGACGCTCTGATCAGCCATCTACTCCGGGAGTTCAACTCTCTGCACATGGGGGAGACCGAGACGGTCATTGCCTACTTGCAGCGGGCAGAGGACCTCCTTCGTGGGGTCGGCAAATCTGCTCCACCTCCTCTGTTCGTGCTCCTCACCATCAAGCGTGGCGCCACCAACGCGTACATGGACGTCTTTGTGCACTACCCCCAGGTGGTCCTCTCCACCATGGCGGCCCTGGGCACCCTCATGCCCTGGGCATACAAGCTCTTCCTCCGCATTGAGGAAGCTCGCCATGAGTCCGCGCTCCATCGTACGCAGGCTCTTGCATCCCTTGCTGTCACCTCTCCTGCCGTTGACTCCGTGGCCATCGCCTCCCCTGCCGCAGCTACCTCATCGTCTTTGGGGAAGAAGAAGAAGAGCCGGAACAAGAAAGGCAAGGGTCCGCCACAACAGCAGCAACATCAGTTGTCGATTGGGTCCAGCGGTGGTGGCTCGGTCTGCCACAACTGTGGCCAGCCCGGGCACGGGTGGTACACGTGCCCTCTCTCGATCGACGAGGCACGTGTCATGGCTACCATGCATTGCCAGCGTGGGCATCGCCTCGCCTCTACTGCCGTCGCTGCTGCTATCCCTGACACTTCGACCTTGTCCAGCAGCTCCGCCCCTCCGACAACTCCACCACTCCCGTAGACACCCGCGCCGCATCAGTACTACCCACAGCCGTCGGCGCCTCCGTTCCCCTGGCCGGCAGTGTGCCTCCTTCACCCGGGCTCCGGTGCCGTCACTCTGTACACGGTCTACACTCTCGGGCCATCCTCCCGTAAGCGTCAGCTGGAGCAGTTCATCGCGCTCCAGCTCGGCCTGACGCGCCCTCCTCCCTAGGGAAGTGCGAGTTGCATCACCTCTTGCTCTCCTGTCCCGCCTTGCATGACTGAGACTGATCTGCGGTCGTGTCCCGTTTCCTTGTCTGTCCCATCGTCTCCCGTGGTCTCCTCTACCCCTTCCTGTGACGACGTTGCATGGATTGACGATTGGTAGTCTCGGTTTGCCCCTCCTTCCACCACGTCCGCGTCCCTTGCTTGCTGCCATGTGACGGTTAGCGATCTGGCGACCCCGGTCCAGGACCCCGTTGAGACCTGGATCATCGACTCTGGGGCCACGCATCACATGACGGCCTCTCGTGAGGCCTTCAGTATGCTCCGTGATGTAGGCGATGTCTCCAGTGTCCGGACGGGCTCCGGAAAGGTGTTGCCTGTCCGTGGTGTTGGTGTTGTTCGTTTCCGTGGTCCTGCCGGTGATGTCTTTCTCACTGATGTCCTCTTCGTCCCTGGTCTCAAGCTCAGCCTCCTGTCAGTCACTGCACTTGACCGCATGAGCATGGACGTTGTGCACTCGCGTGGTGTTGGCACTGTGTCATTGCGTCTGTCTGGTCTTGTAGTCCTGCACGCCACCGCCAGTGGCAACCTGTGGCATGTGCCCCGTCTCTCCTCCCCTTCCGTCTCCTCCCCATCAGCCGCCACAGGCCATGTGTTTGTCACCAACACGATTTCCCCTTCGCACACTCGCTTCTTGCACCGCCGCCTTTGCCACGTCCACTCTGCCGCCGTAGACAGCATGCTCCGCACCCAACCAGCGAAGGGTCTTGACCCGGAGACTTTCCCCCACCCGTGCCCTACCGAGTGCATTGATTGCGCTCAGAGGAAGATGCACCGGTCATCGTACCCTCTGTCTTTCTCCCATGCATCCGCCCCTCTTGACCTTGTCCATTCGGACGTCATGGGCCCTCTCCCCACCGAGTCCGTCGGCGAGCACGGCCGCTATGTCCTCATCCTCACTGATGACTACTCTCGCTACCGCTGGGTCTTCTGCCTTCGGTAGAAGAGCGATGTCGCCCGCACCATCCGCGACTGGCCTGTCCTTGCGGATCGCGAGTGTGGCCGTCCTTTTCGCCGCTTTCGCTCCGATCGCGGTGGTGGGTACATGGGCAAGGCCATGACCTTTGTCACCTCACCCGGCATCCACCATGAGACATCCACGCCCTACACGCCCGCCTAGAACGATGTTTTCGAACGGTGGAACCGTACCATGGCCGACGCCGTCCGCACCATGCGGGCCGAGTCCGGTCTCTCCGATGGCTTCTACTTTGAAGCCATGGCCTACATCGCCTGGGTCGGGAACCGGATTCCACACAGTCTCCTCCCTCTCCAGTCCACGCCTTACCAGCATTGGTGTGGTCGGCGCGCTGACCTCCGCCCGGCTCGCGTCTGGGGCAACGTGGCCGTGGTGTGGCTGCTTGCCCCGCAGCAGGGTGGCAAGCTCACCCCTCGCAGACGTCCTTGCACCTTCCTCGGTGTCTCTCATCAGTCCAAGGCCTGGAGCTTCTGGGATCCCTCCTGGCACTACATCGTCGAGTCACTGGATGCACTTTTCTTTGAGGACCTGTTTCCTCGCAATCTCATTCGCTCCGGCTCGTCTGTGTCTATCCCGTCGCATGGGGGAGTAAGTCCGTCCTCCGTCCTGTCGCTACGGGGTGACACATTCCCCAGTCCCTCTAAGCCGGCAGCCCCAGTCGCGTTTGTTGGTCCTTCCGAGCCGACAGCCCTAGTGGCGTCCGCTGGTCCCTCTGAGCCGGCAGCCCCAGTCGCGTCTGCCGGCCCCTCCGAGCCCACAGCTCAAGTCGTGTCCGCTGGTCTCTCCAAGCCGGCAGCCCCAGACGCGTCCGCTGGTCCCTCTGGGCCGGCAGCCCCAGTCGTGTCCATTAGCCCCTCCAGTCCGGCAGTCCCAGACGCGCACGCCAGTCCCTCCAGGCTAGCAGCCTTAGTCGTGTCTGTTGGTCCCTCCGGACTGGCAGCCCCAATTGTGTCCGCTGGCCCCTCCGGTCCGGCAGTCCCAGACGTGCCTGCCAGTCCCTCCGGGCTAGCAGCCCGAGTCGCGTTCGTCGTCCCATCCGGGCTTGCTACCCCGGTTGCATCCGCTGGCCCCTCCGGGCCAGCAACCCCGTCTGCCTCCATTGGCCCGTCGGACTCAGTGCCATCTCTTGCCGTGCCACGCTACACGAGTGGCCCAGGTGGCAACGTCCGACACAGACCGTCAACGAGCGTGCGGATTGTCGCACCACACTCCGTGGCGCCTCGACCACCCGTGGCTCCACGTGTCTCCTCCACTCCCACGGTCATGAGTGCAGACCCTGGCACCAAGGCCCTCGGCTTGACCACTTCGGCCATCATTACAAACCTTCACCCGGACTCCGCACTGGGATACGTCATGCTCCATCACGAGCATCGGCACGCAATCGTGGCTACACTCGCGCGCATCCCACGAGGGGCTCGAGATGCACACGCTCTCTTAGTCCGTTCCACAGCACTCCCAGAGGACCCAGCCACCCTGCGCGAGGCACGAGCCTCTTCTAAGGCCGCACACTGGGACATTGCCTGTGCCGATGGGCTCGTTGCTATCCGTCAGCACCATGTGTACGACCTCGTCGACCTTCCTCCAGGTCGGAAGGCCATCGGCACCAAGTGGGTTTTTTGGCGCAAGTTGAAGCCCGGCGGATCCTTGGACAAGTATAAGGCCCGCCTTACAGCCAAGGGGTTTGCCCAGATTCCTGGGGTCGACTACGACAAGATCTTTGCCCCAGTTGGCCGGTTCTCCACCAGCCGGGCGCTCTTCATCCTGGTGGCCTAGCATGGGTGGGAGCTGCATCAGATGGATGTGAGCAACGCGTTCCTCCATGGCTCATTGGAGGGTGAGGAGCTCTACATGGTGCAGCCCCCAGGCTTCGACGACGGCACTGGGAGAGTCTAGGGATTGCGTAAGGCCCTCTATGGCCTGAAGCAGTCGTCTCGGTGCTGGAACCAAGAAATCAGCAGAACTCTCCTTTGGGGCGGACTCCAGCGCAACACCGCTGACCCTGCACTGTTTGTTAGTCCGCGAGGCCAGACTTTCGTCACTGTTACGGTCTAAATCGACGATCTTCTAATTGCGTCGCCAGACACGGCTGCCATCCAGTGCGTCAAGGACTTGCTGCACGTAGCCTACCAGATAATTTACCTCAGATCTGCCAGAGTCTTCCTAGGCATGGAGCTTGAGCATGATTGCTCCCAGAGAGAGAGAGAGAGAGAGAGAGAGAGAGAGAGAGAGAGAGAGGAGATACAGAGAGAGAGAGAGAGAGAGAGAGAGAGAGAGAGAGAGAGAGAGAGAGAGAGAGAGAGAGAGAGAGAGAGAGAGAGAGAGAGAGAGAGAGAGAGAGAGAGAGAGAGAGAGAGAGAGAGAGAGAGAGAGAGAGAGAGAGAGAGAGAGAGAGAGAGAGAGAGAGAGAGAGGGAGAGAGAGAGAGAGAGAGGGAAGAGAGAGAGATAGATAAAGAGAGAGAGAGAGAGAGAGAGACGGAGAGAGAGAGAGAGAGACAGAGAGATCAAGAGAGTGGGAGAGGGAGAGGGACAAGAGGGAGAGAGAGATAGAGAGAGAGAGAGAGAGAGTGAGAGAGAGAGAGACAGAGAGAGAGAGAGAGATAGAGAGAGAGAGAGACAGAGGGAGAGGGAGAGAGGAGAGGGGAGGATTTAGAGATAGGAGGAGGGATGCACTCCCAGTATGTGACCTAGTGGGGAGGTATTCTAGGGGTGCCTAAAGGGTGGGTCCAAGAGGTTGCAAAGGCTAACTGGTCGTTTTTTCTTGGGCCATAGCTCTTAGCAAGTGCCTTTAGCACTTGTTGTTGTTCCCTATGGTTGTGATGGTCTAGATGGATGTGTTGTGCATCGCAATTTATATTCTTGTTGCTGCTATGCCCCTTTCAAAGAATTATTTTATTGGTGTATCTTGCCATTCATCGCATAATGAATTGTGCATTTGTCATTCATGGGGGACTATCCTTGTTGTGTCTGCAAACCATGGAATTTAATGAATACTGTCTATGGAATGCATCCACATACGCACAACTACAGGGTCTTGAGAATCCATGGATTCATCATTGATGACTGCTCTTGACCTTACAATACACTCTTTTGTGAAGAGAGCCAAAAGGCTATGGCTGTGGCATTGGTTCAGCTAAACGTTTCAAAATGGTTGGAATTTATGCATGTTCCATACATTCTTGATGTTGCTGTGGGATTGTACCTTCTCGCCAACTAGGTTTGGTAGGATTTCAAGCTTCGGGGTTGTTCCGTATGGGCCACGCTACAAGATTGTTCTGGCATCAACTAATCGCCACCCTCTGAACCTCGCAGAGTGAGGTCGTTATCCACGAAATTTCCACGTGGGTGTTGCCTCATCGACCATGCACTTATCCTCACACTCTATTTACTCTCTTTGGCAAGCAATTCCATCAAGTTTTTCCCAAGCAATGGCATCTTGTGGTTCAAGGCTCTTGGTTACTGGTGTATGCAAGCTCCTACACTCAGTTTCATCTATTTCCTTCAAGCTCTTCATGAGATACATGAACTTCTGTGACGTGTGCTGTTTTCATCCATTTGTACAGCTTATTGTAACCACTCGGCCGTGTCCATGCTCGTGCAGATCCATGATGTAAGCCCTGGAGGCACCGGAGCACTGACGGTTGGTGGATCCATCCACCAGCAGCTGCTAGACGGCTGCCACGACGTCCCGGGTGTTTCCTGGGGTGCTATGCAGTTTTTCTACAGACGCTAGAGTTTTCACTGTGGACCGGCTCTCAAGCCCGATTTGCATGTTCTGCATTGTCTTTCCATCAATCGATGCCAAACTTGTGCCTGTGACCAGTCCTAGCTTCCGGCTTGAGATTGTGCATCTCTAGGTTTGGACGGTGTTGCGTTTGGATGCCTGTGCGCAGAGTTGCAGCCCAAACAGTGGTTTTGAGCCGGTTTTGGAATAATCTGACACTGCCGCGTGCGTCACCCGGGGTGTGCCGCGACATGTACTTATGCTCTGTGCTTGTCAGTTGTCATTTCTTTCTCCAATACTAAGCTATTGGAGCTTATGAGACTTTGCTCGTCTCCCTAGCCTGATCCTTGCTGTTTCTTGCACCTACTTGTTTGCTTGTGCACCAGCTGACTTGACAGTGTCGCCACATCAGCAACGGCAAGTTTAGGAAATTTCCCAGAAAATTTTCATGTTCCCACAGCGGCAAGACCCCTCTCGCTGAGTTGCGCTGCAGAGACATAGCACCGGCAACAGCAGTGAGAGTCATCGTCACCGCCACATCCTGGGACCTATCGTAGCCGACGTTAGCTGCAGTGACATGACCACGCAATCTCCACCACCGTAGCAAGTGGAGCTGCGATAGTGACGAGATCCAACAGCCACGCCTGTCAGCAGCAGCAGCACCGGATGGCAGCAGTAGTCGTGTTTGGCTGCCAGCCTCTATGAATAAAAAGGGGGAGTAGCACCTCGCAAGAGCAGCTTGCGGTGATGGTTGCGAGCAATGGCAGCGCGCAGCGATGGCAGCGCGCAGCGGTGGCAGCAGCTTGCAACAGCGACGACATGAACAGCCGTGAGCAGCACGAGCAGCAGCAGCAGCGAATTAGCAGCGGTGTAGCAGCAGCATTGCAGTTGCTGCAGCGACAACTGTAACAGCGGCAACAGTAGCATTGCATCAGCGGCAGAGGGTACAGTTGTACAAGAGTAGACTCTCAGCGGGTTTACTATAGATTCTTAGCAATTATCATGGTAGAAGTACTACAACGGGCTTGCGCAGCACTGTTGTTGCACAGTAGTGCTACGTAGTTGCGTAGAAATCGGGTAGCACTGTGCAGGCCTGCGTGGCACTGCGCAGGCCTACGTAGCCCTTGTACATCCGCGAACAGTGGGTGACAAGGTCACCCCCACTGTTCACGCGGATCTTGTGTGACCTTAAAAAATTTTCTAGCATAAAATATGCCAGTAAAAAACATGCTAGCGTTTTTTTCGCTAGTGCAAAAAACACTGAAATCATCATAGGTTGTGCTGACGTTAGTATTCTTGGTGTCAAAACGTCATTTTTTTAACGTTTCAACTCTTCGAGAAACATTGACAGTTTCTTGTTCGGGGTATTTTCTACGTTTGGCCCTATAGTGAGCATTGCGATGGCGTCGGTCCATGACAAGGGAAAAGGGCTAGTTGACCCCTCTTCCTCCTCTTTGGGCGTTATGAGTCCGCGGTCACAGTCCCTCATGATCGACGAGCTTCGTCGGTCGTAGGACAAGATGCGCCGATAACAGCAGAGGCAGTGCGACGGTCAAAGTCTTGGCGCTTTTGGGACCCTTCTCGCCATCGCATTCTCGAGTCTCGAGATGCTCTCTTCTTTGAGGCTCTCACCTATCGCGACTTGTCCAGCATTCTGTCGCTGGTTGCCGGCCACGTTCCTAGTTGTGTGGCCTCCCAGCGGATGGGGGAGTCTAGTCCTACGGATGGGTCTGTCCGGGCCTCCTCACCTGTGGTCCGGTCTCTGGCTGCTAACGATCCGACCATCATGGATGTGGGTCCTGTAGCCTCATCAGTTCCCTCTGGAACACCGGATCCTGTGCCGGTGTCAGACCCCTCTAGCACACCTGATCCCGTGTTAGTGTCAAACCCCTTAGGCACACCCGATCTCATGCCAGTGTCCGTCCCCTCTGCCACATCTGATCCCATACGAGCGTCAGGCCCCTCTGGCATACCTGATCTCGTGCCGGTGTCAGACCCTTCACGCACACCCGATCTCATGCTTATGTCAGTCCCTTGTGCCACACTTGATCCCGTACGAGCGTCAGTCCCTCTGGCACACCTGATCCCTTGCCAGTGTGAACCCCCTCTGTCACACCCACTCCCGTGCATGCACCCATGTCCCCTACGGCTCTGGCTCAGCAGCCTTCCCCCCTGCCTGAGGTGAGCGCCTCAGCATCGAGCTACTCCCGTGAGCTTGGTGGTCGTCTTCGATCATTGGCCACTAGGGCTCAGCGGGCTGCTGACTGAACGCCCAGGCACCCGACTCATTGTGTTCAGAGTGGCGAGTCTGGCACGAAGGCCCTTGGCTTGAGTTTCAGGCTTGACTACACTGGGGTGCACCCTGCATGTCCTGTCGGCCATGAGTTGGTCTCTCGAGAGTTCTTGGTCGCTTGCGATGCCGCAGCCGGCCTTGTCGTGGTCAGACCGACTCTGGAGGTGTGTCTCAGCCACTCGGAGCACTCCCTCAACGATGCCTGATCTAGGCACGTTGAAGGAGGCACTCTCAGCTCACGATGCAGACCTGTGGCATGCTTCTTGTGAGGATGAGTTGAGAGCCATCCGTGAGCACGGTGTCTATGAGCTTGTTGACCTCCCACCTGGGCGGAAGGCTGTACAGGCGAAGTGATTATTTCCCAAGAAGGTGAAGCCTGATGGCACACTAGATCGCTACATGGCTTGCTTGACGGCCAAAGGGTTCTCGCAGGTTGAGGGAGTAGATTTCACTGACACCTTTGCACACGTTGACCGCATGACCACCGCTCGCGCTCTGTTTGGGGTTGTTGCTCACCACGACTGGGAGCTGCACCAAATGGACGCGAACAACGCGTTCCTCCATGACACCTTAGAGGAGGAGATCTACATGGTCCAGCCACTCAGATTTGAGGTCGGTGACAAGGTCTGGCGCTTGCGCAAGGCCTTGTACGGCCCGAAACAGTCACCCAGGTGCTGGAGCTTGCAAATCACCAGCACAGTGACATGTGCAGGTTACATACAGAGTGACACTGACCCATCCCTCTTTCTCAGAAGGACAGCTGAGAGCTTCACCGCCATCCTGGTCTACGTGGACGACCTCCTAATTGCATCTCCTCCTGTGGAGGCCGTGAAGGAGGCCAATGCAGTTCTTTAGGCTGCCTACAGGATGAAGGACCTTGGTCCTACAGTTGTGTTTCTCGGGATGGCGATCGTGCGTGATCGTCAGCGACGGACATTCTTGCTACGTTAGGCACGTTACGCCGACGTTGTGGAGGAGCCGTTTGCTGACCTCCTAGGTGCAGTTCCTACAGCCTCCACCCCCATCACACCTGACGGGTTCGATGCTCTGAAGGCGGATAATCCCACAGACCTGAGGGAGACAATGGACGTGACCATATACTTGCGCCTGATTGGCTCTTTGATGTACTTGGCCACTACCACTTGACCCGACATTGCATTCGCCATCAACCTCCTTGCACAATTATCACAGTGTCCTCGGGTGAGAGCCCTTCGTGCGGTTGGGCGAGTGGTGCGGTACGTGGTTTCCACAATGTACCTCGGACTCTGCTTTCGACGACGATGTTTGGTGGTAGTCGACGAGTAAAGAGACAGTGACTAGGCGTGGATTCCTGATGGGCGCAATCGCACAGGCTACATTTTCTTGCTTGGTGCCACCCCTGTGTCGTGGCGTAGTGGCAAGTAGGATTGTATCGCACGTAGCTCATCAGAGGCTTTGTATGTTGCTCTAGGGGGTGGGGCTGCTGAGGCGGTGTGGCTGTAGTGTCTATGTCGTGAGTTACGTCAGTCTGTGCCTTGCATCGTTTCGTGCTTTGAAAGCCAGAGTGCTCTTGCCATTGCAGAGAACTCTGGTAAGTTTCATGAACGCACGAAGCCCATTGCTGCTGAGCATCACTGTGTGCGTGATCTTGTGGAGTGACAAGTGATGTCCGTCATTAGGGTCGACACGGACATGCAGGGGGCTGATTTCTTGACAAAGGCACTTGCGCGTGGAAAGTTCATGGTGGCCTTTCGATCTGTTGGGCTACACCCCTTGCTTGAGAGTGGCTGAGAGCGGGGTGTGTGAGCATGGACTGTTGAGCATCTTGTTGTGCACCTCTTATAGTTCTGCACGTGTATGGACATGCGTACCATCGGGTCATGGGGGAGTGTTGTGATGTAAGTTGTTTTCGTCCATTTGTACGGCTTACTATGACCACTCGACCGTGTCCATGCTCGTGCAGATCCCTTATGCCGGCCAAGGTGACACCGGAGCATTGACGGTTGGTGGATCCATCCACCAACAGCTGCCAGACGGCTGCCAAGACGTCTCGGGTGCTTGCTGGGGTGCTCTACAGTTTTTCTGCAAACGCTAGAGTTTTCTCGGTGGACTAGCTCTGGAGCCCGGTTTTCATGTTCTGCATTATGTGTCCACTGAACGATGTCGGACTTGTGCGTGTAACCAGTTGTAGCGTCTGGCTCAAGATCCTGCATCTCTATGTTCAGACGGTGTTGCGTTTGGATGCCTATGCACAGAGTTACGGCCAAAACAGTGGTTTTGCACCGGTTTTAGGACAAAATGACAATGCCGCATGCGTCACCCGCCGTGTGCCGCGACAGGTATTTATGCTGTGTGCTTGTCAGTTGTAATTTCTCTCTGCATTAGTAAGCTTTTGGAGCTTATGAGACTTTGCACGTCTCCCTAGCGTGATCCTTGCTGTTTCTTGCACCTACGTGCTTGCTAGTGTGCTAGTTGACTGGACAGCGTCGCCACATGAGCAGCAGCAAGGTTAGGAAGCTTCCTAGCACATTCTCATGAACAACGCAGAGACTCGCGACACACTCGCTCAAGGTGTGTGTGTGTGTGTGTGTGTGTGTGTGTGTGTGTGTGTGTGTGTGTGCGTGCATTTGCCTATGTGCGTGTGCGTGTGTGTGCATGTGCGTGTGCGCGTGCGTGTG
>SZWC01016271.1:45833-63924 GCA_023375785.1 Penium margaritaceum
GAGAGAGAGAGAGAGAGAGAGAGAGAGATAGAGAGAGAGAGAGAGAGAGAGAGAGAGAGAGAGAGACCAGAGAGCAAGGAACGTTTTGGTAACACAAGGAATAGACTAGGACCATGGCAGATTCACATCAAGCAACAAAGTCCTCATCCTCATATCCCTGCATCTCAGGTTCGGACATGAATGTGAAGTATTTCGCAGCCGCGGCGGATGCAAAAGAAGGTTAGAAGCACTTGGTAAAGCCACTCGCAGACCATGCGTTGCGGAAGAGTTGGGTGTTTATGCGAAGGTGCCCCCACCCACGCATCATCCAGCCGACGACGGCGTCCTTGATGTGGCGCATGCCGAGGTTGATGTTGTCACTCTCGAACAGGCGCTCTCCCACCCACGAGCTGTACGCGGTGGACACCTCTGCCTTGAATAGACGCTACAAACCCACGTCCGCCGACTACAACTTCGATGTGCATCCCGCGGGGATGTACAACAGCACAACCCACGGGAACCGTTCTGCGACCCATGACCGGAAGGACTCGGAAGCATGCAGACGCCATGCATCGAGAATCAACAGCAGTCGTGCATGCTCCGGCGAGAGACGTTGATGCTTGCACTTGTCGATGAAGTAGGGTTCGAGGATCGTGTGGAACCACTCCTTAGTGGTTTCCACACTCGCCCAATGGTTGGGCGTGTGAGTGAAGTGCCATCCGAGGTTGCGCAGCGCGTAGTCGCTCTTCTCGCCCCGAGGATGGCATGCATTCGTCTTGCTAGTCCAAATCACCTGCAGCGGCAGTGTCTTGCCATCGAGGGAAGAAGCGATGACGGCCATGACCTGTCGCTTGTCCTCCTTCCCGCACACCCTCACCTCCTTCGACCCCTTCGGAGCGTAGGTGTACCTCGGCGCCGGAACAAGGTGCACACCGGTGTGATCCGCATTCACGACGAAGAAGTCGTGGATGTGGTTCACGCCGATGAGAAACGCGGCCCTCTTGAGCATGGAATCGGCTCGTTACTCCCAATCATCTGGCAGCTTCTCCGAGGCTGTCGTACCGCACCGCCATGACCATGCGAGTTCGTCCGCAACAAACCTGCGGCACCAACTACAACAAAACAGCTGCGTCACATCCTTGCCGTCGATCGACGTCACGCCACGCTCCCTCAAAATCGCCTGCACCTTCTCTCAAATTGTGATGCTGGAGAGCGGTGTGCCGGCTTCGCGCATGCGGATCAGCGACCGTACAATTTCATTTTTTAGTTCGGGGTGCTCGTAGAATTTTTTCTTGCGTCTACGGCTCCCCTGCACGCGCGAGTCGTTTTTTGCTGCTTCCTCGATGGGCGTCGCCGGCGAGCGATTCAAGGCGGGTATGTAAATGGTCCGCAGCCTTGTCGAACCCGGCTCGTACCACCCACAGACCGTGGATGGTGCCAACTTCTCGTAGATGGACGGCTGATGTGGGAGGTGGTAGGTGCTACGGAGGTGATGAATCGCCTTGACGATGCTCCCGGAGTGCACGACGGCGGCATGGATGATGGCCACATGGCCCAGCCCATACCAATCCATGTACCGACCACGCTTTGCACTCGACTCGGTAGATGATGAGGTGGCAGGAGATGGCGGTTGTGGCGGGAGGTGCAGCGCGTCCGTGATTGCTTTAGCGACAACTACTGCTGCGTCGACCACCTCGTCGTCTTGGAGTTCGTCGAGCAGCGCCTCCAACGCAGCGCGTTCAATAGCTTCTTGTTTTTCATCGAGAGTAAATGGTCCAGCCTCGCTGTTGCACGTCAGCACAGGGTCAGCCTTGTCAGTTGACGTGTTGTCTGCGTCGGCTCCTGCCTCTTCTTCTGGCTCTGACTCATCGTCAGAGAAGACAACGCGTCTTCCCTTGCGGCGTGGGAGACGATCACGGATGCTTTCGTGCGGGTCGCCATGCTGCTCGTCATCTTGGGTGAGCACAGTCACCTTGGACGGAGTGACCGAAGGAGGAAGCACTAAAGGATGCTTCCGGGGCCTCCCAGTCCCATGTCGAGTCTTGGGAGGAGCTGCTGGCTTGGGTGCTGCCAGCGCACGTGCCATGCGTTCGCGGTGTTCCCCAGGCAAAGCCTTGTCGAAGAATGCACGTAGGGTTGCCATTGTGCTGCAGCGCATCCGTGATGGCGTGGAACTCCATTGCCTTTACGCTGCATCGCGACACGCACAGTCAAGCGACGCGGGGCAGACGTGCACCCAACCGGCATGAAGGATGCAAACGAAATCACGTGTGCAACGGTCGACGCGCCACTGTCGACCGTTGTCGTGAATCCGTTTGCGAGTTTGGACGTGCGCAACATGTCAGAGGTCACGCATGCTCAAGCTCGAACCGGACCCGTGATTTAAAAAATAAGCCCTAGCAGACGAATTCAGAACTACAGAACTGACTTATTTCGCCCAATTAAAAAACCCTAAATAAATTCAAATAGGGGGCGAATCAAGACTCCACCCTGAAAACTATTTTACAAGGCGAAATAAAAAATCAATACGGTATTGAACTACCGCTACACAGGGGCACGGTTTCGGGAAAAATGTGCCAAGGAAAATTTAAAAAAATCGAGGGTTCAAGAAGATGTAAGGCGTTTCCTTGAAGATATTTCATGTACTTGCGAAGTATCAAACAAAGCAAGAGATCAACATGGTTCACAACATCTCTTAAACAAAATCCTGAATGTAGTGAAATTTGTCAAAAACGTATGAAAACTCATCAAAAGTAGGGATTACATACTCATGTCCCCTTCAAGTTTTGGCCTAAGCATTAAGAAGTGCATGAACAATGAGCTACAAAAGCAAGGACAAAAGCAAGATGAAATTGTTTTTAGCATAAAAAAGCTGAAAGTGTTTTTTTAACGATATACTAAAGCATTATGTAGACAATTACAAAGAATCTCATGCATCACAAACACCAACCTAAACATTCATTCACACTAAATTCTTGTGCTGATTTTATCTATTGCAAATATCCCATGCAATATTTGGTGACTTTTCATCGTGGAATTTCTTCTTGAACCTCGCCATCTCATGATCCCTCTTCTTTTCCAACATTGGCAGTTCATATGGCAGATCGTTTCTGTGTTTGCGTATTTTTGCAACACCGAACAAGGCGTAGATGGTTCACATGTAGATGTTGCGAGGCAAAACACGATTTAGAATTTGAGACATTTAAGCAATTCAAAACTTTCCGTAAGTGTACTTTGAAGAAAAGTGTTGAAGGGATTGAACATGTACATGCAAGTGACAAATTAGGAATGAAGCATAGTTGAGGTCGTTGGGCCGTATGTTGGGCGACACATGCAGAGTTGTGTCATGAGTCGTCGGATTTGAGAAGGTCCACCAAGAATTTGGGGTCTTCACTCTTGAGAATCGACACTGAAGATGTGCGATGCATTTATTTACATCTAGATTTGCCAAGATTCATGGAGATGTTGAACAAAAGGATGTGTCACCTATGTTTGTAGGTTTGTGAATATGGTCAAAGCTGTCACAAGGTTCGAGAATATCTGATGGGAGCGGGACAGTTGGCCAGTTTGCCCTTGGCCATTGGAGTGAATATCACGTTTCTTGTGACGCGATGGGCTATTATTGTAGTAACTTATATGCCAAATCTAGAAGATTAATGACTTGCGTACGTCTAGAATGTTCACGCACGCATGTAGTTGTGGCCCTTAGACGACGGTAGTAGCCATCAATGACATGATCAACGTCTCGAAGGTTTTCGTTGGGCTCCTATCTGTTCTACTTGGCGTCATAGTCACGCCATTTGGTAGGAAATTCCATTGTATTGTCTCATCGTCGATGGTCCAAAATGTCCTTTATGATGAACTCAGTGTCTTCATTCACTTGAACAGAAGGTGGAGGAGGAACATCTACGTTTCGGAAATTCTCTTCGGATCTTCATAGTGCTAAAGTCTACTGACGTGGAATACCGTATGAACATGTATTGTCTCAAGGACATTGAGTCATGTTGACATTATGGGTTGTATGTGTTCTATCTCTAACAGTTCCAACCATCGAGGTTTGTGCTTTGAACAGTCGGATCCACAGAGCTTGATTTTCATCAAGATGAGGAGGACTTTGTCACTAGCGATGAAGATGTTGTCGTTGCAATGTCGGTCAGCTCCTCACTTCATCGCTTTCTACATATTTTTTAGAGTCTGCCTTGTTTCCTCTTAGACGATGGTGAGGTCTCGTTGTTGCAACATAACTACAAGAACATTACTCCGACTCTATAATGAGACAAGTTTGGCGGGAATTTTGCCATACACCAATGTAAAAAGAGTTTTATCCGATGTAATGGAAACTCTTGAATTAAATGCGATTTTTGCGGATGAGAGTTTTTGTGCCCAATTTTTCCAATAAGGTTTGCATACTCTTTGGAGAAATTGTTTGATTGTCTAATTTGTTTGCTCAGTTTGACCATCTCTTTGAGGATGAAACACCGTCCACAATTGAATGCTGCTTTTGTACCGAGTTGTTAATTTGTGGGAAAAATAGCTAGTAAATCACCCGTGTCTATCACTTGTGATGGTTCTTAGTTAGTTGTGAAGCCGCAAGAGGTTTAGAAACAACCATGCTATTCCTTTGGTAGTGACGGTAGTTGTTGTCAAGCTGAAGTGGGTGATTATAGAAAACCTATCCATGCCCACGAGGATGGTATTATTTCCCTTGGGGTGTGACTTGTAATCCAGTGAAAAAGTCCATGGAGATGTATGCTCATGGTTATGTTTGAAAAGGAATCCGCTATAGCATTCTAGATGGCCTCTTGCGAAGATACTTTAGTCACTTAGATATGTCACAGGTCTGATAGACAATGGCCACATTGTATTAAATCTTGTCCCGCCAATAGTTTTTTTCTTTTTTTTAGGCATACTACAAGGTTTGTCATTTAGGGGAAGGACTACTTGGCGAGTGAAGCGACTTTGCCAGTAGGGAGTGTCGAAACTAAACTTGGTTTTGTTGTATTTCTTGTGCTTATTGTAGCCTCTTGTGAACAACCACCCAAGGTAGGGGTCTCACTATAGTTGTAGGGTTGCCACGTTGATTGTTGAATGTTTTTGGTGGCTGAGTGCATTTGCCAAATTGGTTTTTCTTCGTCGCCCATGCATGTCATAGTCGGACTCGGACTCAAGGAACTCCATCCAATTCATTTGAAGTTGGCTAACATTAGTTTAGTTTTCAGATGCTTCAGTGTGTGGTGGTCGGTTTGCACAACGTATCATTGACACACTAGGTAACATTGCCACTTCTTCAATGCGTGCTAAAGCGTCAGCATCTATTTCTCATGGACCATGTAGTTGAGTTCAAGTCCTCGCAGATTTCAAGACATGTAGACAATCAGTTGTCTACCGTTGTCATGATCTTGTAAAAGCATTACATCAATGGCTTGATCTGACGTATCTATAGCCATGACAGAGTTGATCGTCTGATGGTTTAGTCATAGTCTCGGCGCTAAAAGAAGAGCATTCTGCAAATCGTTCTCCCAACCTCCACTCGTTTCCTTTTGGAATGAGGTCAGAAAGAGTCGCTAACACTCATGTGCATTCGTGCAAAAATAGCATGTAGTACTTGAACATCTAAGAACGTTGGTTTGCATCGGCTGATCAACAAGTGGTGCCACTTTTCTCAGATCCATGGTGATGTGTCCGCTGCTGATTACATGAACCAAGTACTTGATCATACAATGATTGAAGTCAAAATTGGAGAAAATTGCAGGAAAAGCTCTTTTTTTAAAGCATTGAGAACGTTCTCATGATGTCCACCATGCTCCTATGGTGTCCATGTGTATGCTTGAATGTTGTACAAGCATACCACGACACATTCGTCGAGGTATGGTAAAAAAATGTTGTTCATTACCGCCAAGATCTTGATACCAAACATCATGACCATGAACTTAAAGTGTATGTAGCAAGATTGGAATGGTTTCTTCTCGATGATGGTGGCTACCACGTGTTTATGGTGATGATTGTAGTGTTCGTCGATTGTGCTAAAAATTCGGGCTCCATGGAATTGGTGAAAACGTTCATTGAATTGAGGGAGAGGGTAGCAATTCTTGAAGATAGTGTTTTGTAATACTTGATGATCCAAACACATACACATCATTCTAATTCTCTCTTTTATAGATAATATTGATGCGGCGGATTGTGATGTGCATGGGCAGATGAACCCCTTATGGTTCTTCTTGTCAGGTTGCCTTTTTTCTTGCTCAGCACATGATTGCGCATCAATAAGCCCCTTGGCCGGTAAGTCTAGTACAAGGCATTTACTTGATGCGATGGTCAAGTTATTGCTTAGGAGGTAAGGTGTTCAGGAGTTCATTGGGGGAAAAGTTTGCAAATTCCTCAATGAGAAGTGCGAATTCACCAAATACCATAGAGAACTTTGTTGAGGCCAATGAGGCTCATGAAGATGATGATGAGTTAGCTCCTACCGCTTCTGCTTCTCCCATTGGCTCAAGATGTACGAGGTATGCAGGAGCTCCTCTTTCGACATAGTGCTTGACTCTATTAAGCGCTATCGGCTTCATTGGTTGTTGCTTTTTGCCTGTTATGAATTCCTCTACTACGTCCACCTCCGTTGCTTCAGCTATCAGCTTCCTTCCTACACGCAAAAGATGTCATTTGGAACCGTTGACCTCCATGTAAACATTTTTGCTGTTCCAATCACCTTGCGGCTTGTGACAGTATGGGATATCTTGTCCGAGGTTGATTTTATGATAGTTCATAAGACAAGACCTCTAGATCGTTACATCCGGAAGATCTCCCACTTTTAGTCATATTGGTTCTTCAAGTCTCCTTGTTTGTAGTCTCCTTTTGATGGTTTCTCCTTCAAACACCCTTGGTTTGGTCTAGAAACCCAGCTAGAAAACCATGTCATTTCTTACGAGGCTATGTGAAGCTCCTTAATCCTATGATGCCGGTATTGTTTTGCAACTTCTCCATCCTTGAGGTTCAACTTTTAGCACTACCGCAGGTTGGTCTTTCATGTACCCGTTATCAGAATTTGCGATTTTAGAAGCCCTCTTTTGTGATGTTGGCTTTTCAAATGGGCAATGATTTGGCGTACATTACTCCTTACATATAGGAGTTTTGCATTTTTCTTTTCTGCTTTTTTGTTTCTCGACTTGTTTTTCTCCGACATCCCCCCCCCCTTTGACTAGGGGTCTATTGACTGACCTTTCCCATTTCCACAATAATATAGGTGAGGAAGTTGTCCGCTATAGGATTCTTAGATGGAGCATTCTTTCTAAAACTGTCGGCGTTGTTGATCCTTTGAAAAACTGCGATCATCCGCGGCAAGTCTTTTTGAATGCCCAAAATGGTGATCATTGCCGTATATCTCACTTGAGGCCATTGTTGTAGTGAGATAAGAGCTCGTCGGGGGCGATTTCTTCTCTAGTGATGATCTTGCTAAATAATTGCATGTACTCCGCCACGCTAAACTATTGAAGTAGAACCTATGTTTTTTACAATGCATCAATTTGTTTTACAGTTGTCCAAAGTGTGCGAGCATTGTGTGTGAGAACGCGTTCTTGCTTGTTTGCACCATAAGTGCTTTTTGCCAGTTTGGTTTCATGTGCTTGAAGGGTGGAACAACTGTTGTTTGTTATGTGAGATGGGTACTGTTAGCCATTGAAGATGATATGCTAGTCTTGTGCTGTCGATGGATGGTTCTTAGGTTCGACCATCAACTTATCCTTTGGCCATGTAGAAGCGCGCGTACGATGTCAATTGTTTATTGTTGTTGACCCATGCAGCATTGAAGCTCACCCCTCAACTCGTCACCCACATCTTAACAGTTGGTCCTTTTGAGTTTGTAGAAACAAATGGTTTTTTTAACGCCATAAACTATGGTTTTAATCAAGAGTTCAGAATTTCTCTCAGGGAGAATGGCTTCACATGCGCTTGTGTTGCAAAGAGCCTCCATCACAATGTTGAGTTTTTGGAGCAGGTTGTTGATTATTTCTTTAAGGGGGCAGTTCGTGTTTTTCATTTCCTCGCTGATCCTTGCTAGTTGTCTTGTGCCACTTGTCATACCTCCTGCGTTGTCACGGCTACTGGTAACGATTGCTGGTTCATTACTATCATATTTGTGACCGGATTGGTAATCAAAGTCATAGGGGTAGTTCTAGCTGCCGTGAAGCATGCCATGCTAGCGTTCGTCATCAGTTTGGGTTGTGCTTGCATCAACACAGTTGTTCTTCCATCCCCAAAGTCATCAACAAGGATCCACTGCTAGTTTTGAATTGTGCTTATCCACTTCATGGTGTAGTCGTGAAATCATCAAAATCATGAGGTACGAAATGCAGTGAAGACTTGTGCAAGGTACTCGTCCAGACGGGTGCAGTAGTCAGATTTGTTTGTATCACCAATGCACTCTGATACCAAGTTTTACACTGGAATGAGTGTAGATGGTCAACAGGTAGAAGTAATGAGGCAAAAAAGATTTAGAATTTGTGATACATGAGTAATTTGTACTTAGCGGTAAGCATACTTAGATGAAAAATGTTGAAGCATCTGAACACATATGTGCAATTGACGAGTTATGAATGAAACATAGCTGTGGTTGTTAGGTTGTATGTTGGCTGACATGTGCAACGTTGATGTGTGAGAGGTCAGATTTGAGAAGATCCGCCGAGAAGGGTGTGCTCTTTGAAATTGATGATGAAGATGGTTGATGCATCTTCATACATCCATATTTGTCAAGATTTGTGCAGAAGTCGACCAAAAGGTTGTGACACTTCTGTTTATAGGTGCTTGAGTATGGTCAAAGCCATCAAATGGTTTGAGAATATGCACTCGAGGTGGGAGAGTTGAACAGTTTGCCCCTGGCCACCAGAGTGAAGATTCCTGTCCTCATGACGCGATGTGCTATTTGTGTTATAACAAAATTTCCCACTTTAGAAGATTAGAACTCATGTACGTAACCGTTTATACATACAATTGATAAGACGTTTTCTCCTTGATTTTATCATGGAGAGTTTGACAAATTCTTTGATTGAGGTTTTAATAACCGATTTTCAGGTGTGATGAATAGAATTGCATATCCAAGGGGAAGTAGCACCATAAAAGGATTTATAAGATTATAAAATCTTCCACTAAAACTCTGGTCCATAAATGTACTATGCTTTCTTTGAGTAAACCTTTTGATTCTTGTTCATTCTGAATAATCTTGCAACATTTGCAAGATCACCAATTTTTTGTGTTATGAAAAATTTCAAAGAAAGAAGTGATTGCCACATGGTGAGGAAAGCTTTGAATGAAATGTTTAAGCTGTAGTAGTTTTTGGAGGTTTTTCCCCCAAAACATTTCCTTAGTGCTTGTTATGTGATGTAAAGGCTAAAAAAAAGAAATTTGTGGGTAGAAGGAAAAAATGCACCATTGTAGAGTATAACACTTGTTTTACGTGTGAATGGTGGTTTCCTTACATAAATAAAAAGTGATAGAACACGTTTGAAGGCTTTAAATTTAGGATGTAAAAGAAACATAGGTTTCTAATGTAGGAATACCCTTGGGTGTCATCAAGATTTGAATCAATGAAGTTGTAGTACAAAATTCTGTAGACGTCTATTCATTGATGAATGAAATGAATAATTTTTAACATCCATGTGGTTTGTAAGTTTCTATGACTTGTTTTAGAGGGTTGTGGAAGTCATTGAAAATATGAGAAAGAGAGTTTTGATAGTGGGAATGGTGAGGGAGAATTGGGTTCAATTACTCTGTAGATTTGTAGATTCTAGCAGTGTAATGATTAAAGCATTGGTGTAAAGGAATTCTGTATGTTTTGGATGTAAAAGTTACATGAAAGCTCTGAATGCAAAATGTGCATGTTTGAAGTAGGAATTACATCATATGAACCTCAATAAATTGACAAATGTTACAACAATTCACGTAAACCAAACCAAATATTGTTTCATTTTTTCCCCAAAATTTCGCTTTTCAATTTATTTCACATTCTATCAGTAAAACTGCACAAATATATATATATATTATTCCGTTTGTACTAATTGCACATGATATTGTTGAAAACTCCATATGCAATTCACACAAAACAACATTTACCACCCTCGTTAAAACGTGTGTGTAAAATTCTATGCATAACCTTATTTTCTAGAGTATGTTTTCTTCTCATTTAATGGAATTTTTCTCATCATAACAAACTTTCACATCTCAAACCATCTTACAATGAAACTTTCCTCTCAAAAAAATTCGGACAAGCTCAACAAAAGACAAAATTCCTAGGAACCTTCTTAACCTTTTCTTTTCCTTATGTGTACTTCCTTGAGTTTATGCATTGGCTGCAATTAACTTTACCTTAATAAATATAACATGTATATCCTTTTTCAGTAATTTAGTTCTCTCTAGCATGCTACCTTCCGTTCTTGAATGGTCGTGCACTACCTCTGCTCGTTTTCTAACTCCACCTGCATTCCCACGTTCTTCTACCTTTGTTTCTTTAAATCATTATAATGTCTCCATTCTCTTCTTTTCATCTTCAACATCTTTCGATTCAACCTCCACGACCTTTTCCCTCATATTCATTCTCCCTGGTATTCTTTTCCTTCTATCCCATCATATACCATTGCCTCCTTTCTTCATCATTGTTTATACAAGTCTCTTTCCAAAGCAAAACTTCTCTATCATTTGAAAGAAACAGTTTGCTAGTATCTAGTACTCATGTTTTTCCTTATTTCAACACAAATGTTTATCTTAGCTATCCCTTCACATTTGAACGAATTGTCTCATTAAGAGTTTCATCACCCGAATTCACTCCATCCAGCACGTAACTGCTTTCCTTTTGACTTAGCATCCTTCTCACAATAGTGTATCAGAACTTAACAACCTACTTCTCCATGATCTATAAACTCTCTTATTCTCATTTACTGTCATGTGATCTTTCTTTTTTTAATGTTTTTCATTCTGAGGCCATGATGAAATTATGATACCATTGGGCTTGTGGGTCTATGTGAATATTCTAGAATCATTACTTGTACAAGTTTTGACATCTTCAATTGAAAAAATGATAAAGGATGATTTGAAGGATTGATTATCCATAAATGTGTAAGAATTCTAACATGGTATGCATTGTTAGTGCCTAATAATGTTTTGATCTTAAAGATAATACATGCGATGAGAAGTCTTTCTAAATCTTCTGATATTAGTGCATTTGATGTGATTATTTTCATGATTGTGATTCTTCATAGGTACTTCATCCTTTAGTTATTTTAATAAAGTTCGTATTTATTCATCTTGTGACATTTGGTTGATGTTTACACATCAAATATGATGTTTATCTGTGGAGATTATCTGTTTCTTTTTCTCAAAACTTTCTCCCTTTCCAATGTAATCACTATATGATGATGTGTTTTCTACAAAACTTCAAGAGTAAATGTTTGTGGGTAGATTTGTTTTATATGAATATTCGGATCGAAGAAAAAAAAATAATTTGGAGGAGAAAACAAAGTTGAGGATGGGAAACATAAAAATTATCAATATAAAATAAAATCATGATGTGTCACCCCAAATCAATGTAGAATTTCATATTTACATGAGAATCGTACAGAATGAGGAAGTTGATGATCAATATCATCATTTTATGGAAGATGTTTCCATGAATTAAGAAGAAAACCATTTGCAACATCAAGATTTCACCATTTAGGAGGATATTCCAATGAACTAAGACTGAACAAAAAAAATTCTAAGAGAATACTCACATAGAAAAAAGCAACATGTACAAAACACATGATTTTTCTCATTAGCAGAAGACATTGGCTACTTCTTTTATCATGCAAAGAAGCCCTTCACAGTCTCAAAGGTTTGAATGTGGTACCAGTCCTAAACATCCACTCACACATATATTGACAACATAAATGCTCGCTAAATTCCAGCCTCGCAAGCCAGATGTTAAACAACCATATCAAGAAGACATCAATATGAATAAAAATGGGAGCCACGAGGTAAGCCTATGCATCTGTTTCTTTGCTTGCCAAGAGTAAGAACATCTTTCACTGCTCCCAAAAGTTGACCATATTTTTCCATTAGTGCAGATGGAACAATGTAGAGACACAAATTGTGTTCTTGGAAACACAAATGGAAGTTTTAATAGAAATACAGTTTTATGAAAAACTCATACATGTTTAATGATGTGTATATGTTTTCATAGGATAACAACGATTGCATTTGCGGGGTACCTCATGACCTGAATTTCCCCTGAGATATAAAAACCAAATGTCTAAATTCTTCACAGAAAATCACACCAGGGTGAACGTGGATTGGCCCTTTTTTAACAAGTTTTGTGTTTAATAATCAAGATGATTTCATCATCTTGATAAAATTCCTTGGTTGTGTTTGTGTTGCTGCATTGTCAAGAGTTTGAATGTTTTAGATGGTGTTCATGAGTAAAACCGTTTCCAACATATTGAGCACTTTTATGTGTTCATTGANTATCTTTGAAAGGTTCTAGATGTTCTCCCTCTTAACGTTCATAGTGTATGGTAGAAGTTAGAGTTTATACATTTATTGAATGTGTGCACATTAAATTCTATTCAGCATGCCCTCCTATCAGTCATTTATTATATGAAGGTATGGAGGTTTTCAGCCAAGCATCACGAAGTGATGTGAGGATCAAGCTGTTAATGAAAAACTATTCATATGATTGAAAACTCCAATCAAAACTGTTTTTGTTAGGTTTTTAGAGCCTGTAGTGAAGGTATCACCACGTGCTCTGATGCACCAACGGGGTGTTGATTCCATCGAGGATGTGTGTTTCTACCAAGCAAAGCCCATATTTCAATGTTTAGAAGCAGAAGACTAGAATCAGACTTATGATTGAAAAGAGTATCAAGTACAAGTAAGGTACTAGAAACAACAGCAAAATAGCTCATTTTGATGCTCTAACTCAACATGCCTTATCTAAGGGCTCAACATCTTACTAGGCCGTCAAGGATGTTGTTTCAAGGGTCTCAACATGGTCACCATGCTTATTGACTGTCAAGCTAGCCTCCTTTTCACAATAGCAGCCACTCCGAGACTAACTTTCTTGTCAGAGGACTTTTGACCCTCAAAGCCAAGCTGACAGAGTGTTGCCAAGATTGCTCGGTTACCTGAGGGGAACATCATCAAACTCTATCATGATTGGATCAGTAGTACAAGGCAAAGCTAATGTCTGACACAAAATCACGACTCAACTCCTTGACACTGCTTCTACCCGAGAGATGAGCAACATTCGCGAAGACAGCTTTAGGAAGGTTGTTCCCGAGTCTTGGATGTAGTCTAGCTACCTTTTTTGAGTAGTCAAGCCTTCGGATAATCAGGGGTGTCTACCAACCCAGGTTGGTAAAAGGCTGCCAGATTGACATGGATCTTTAGGCAAGAGAGCATCTGTAGTTTCTAAGTTAAAGGCTTTGTCTAGAAAAATTAAGCTGTTTGTGCAAGTGCTAGGTTGATGGAGTTGCTACTGGAGTTTCAATTTTAAGTTGCAATTAGAGTTACTGGATCTTGGTAGTGTGCTTTCATGGTGGGATTTTGGCAATTCGACCAATTGCTATGTGCTCAGAGGAAACTCCCTGTGGCAAGGTTGTAGATTCCTCCTTAAGGAATTTTCCTAGTCCAAGGCACATAGCTTCCTCCTCAAGGAAGCTTCCTTAAGGCTAGCAGCTTGGCAGTGGTCCNAACTGTTCAGCCGTGCATGTTGTTGCTAATCCAAGACAGTGTCCACTCTTGGCCTTGCATTTAGCTTCTGAGTCGTGCATGTAGTTGTTCATACAATTGCTGAGTCATGCATGTGGTAGTTGGTGCAATGTTGAGTCGTGCATGCACCACCTAATGCAGAGTGGTCCCTGTTCTAGAGCTTTACTTACATGTGCTAACGCAAGCGGTCCCAACAGTCTAGCTAGGTGTAGGCTCACCTTGGCTAGCTTGGGCCAAGTACCACGTAGTTCTTGCTTGCACTGGGCAGCGGCTGACCAAGCTGAGCCATCACGCATGCACACCCCTATTGATCATGGAACACACAGATCCAGGCTCCTTTCCCCTTCACACAGCTGGATGCCAGAATTAAATGTGGCCAATATGTGAGAAATTCCAATCTGAGGGGCACCAGAGCATCTATGTATAAAAAACCTAAAACATTCTGTATAGAGCTGTCTTTGTCGAAATGAATACCCCATGTCAAAGTTATCACTCAGCGCAGTTATCATTCACTCCAGCAATTACAATGTTTTTGTTGCATAGATTTTGTAGTTCGCAATAAAATCTAAACATGTATGTTTTTAAGACTGTCCACAACCTACACAAATGCATACATTCCCTTATTATGTTTCTGCAATGGAAGTTATCATTTTTTCACGCAAGTAGGGGGATCTGTTTTGTTTTGTATTGTGGACAGTGGTAAATTTGACAACATTGAATAAATGCATTTGTGAATGATTTGCTTTGTATTCATACTACACTCGGTGCGTCATTCTTACGATAAATCAATATCTGTTTTAAGAGAGGAGAAGGATCATTAAAAATGAACCATAATGTCCTCCAAACTATGTATATTTGTCTACACTATTGTTTTCTTGATGCTATTTAATACACATTTTACCATGACAAGGTATTATAATGACATTCATCCCACCTCTACCCTCACTTGAAAGTGAATAGTAAGAGTTTTGTTGGTTGGAAGTGAGATGGTTCATAGAGGAAAATGTAGCTTGTCACTTTGGTTCACGAGGGTGGGATTACTTGGGTGTTTTTGAGAAGCGGAATGCATTCCCTGTTCTTCAAAGTGCCAGAAACGCAAATCCTGTCTCAAAGTTGCGATGTTGGTTGGGAGCTGCGAAGTAAAGATTAGGTCGCTTCCAAGTTCGGGCATTGTGTGTGCCAACGGGATAACACTTCGTGAAACACTTTGATGGCAAATAATTTGTCGTGTTTTCCATGACTTAGTCACGATGTTGGTTGGGAGTTGCGAAGCAAAAAATAGGCTGCTTCTAAGTTTGCGCATTGTGTGTGGCAATGGGATAACACTTCTCCCTCTTGTTACCACCGTGGGGTTGTAGTCAAGCTATGTATCCATCAATGAAAGGATCGTCAACTGAGAGCTGGTTCACAAGATATTGACTGTTTCCTCCTAATGATTGTGATCAAGGATTTCCTCATCTTCTTACCTTTGGTCGCTGTCTGCAATGATAGATGCCGGGGCAAGCTCCACGCGTCCAGGAAAATGAGCTACTGGATCGGTGTAGTGTGAAACTTTGATGATGTGTAAGATTTGGCAAATCTGCATGTTTTTGAGTAGTCGGAGTTTTGCGACGGCTGGAGTGCGCATCTCCAAAATGTTGAAAGGCCTTGACCACCGGGGTTTGAGCTTTTGATTGCTTGATCCACCATGATTGACGGTTGCAAAGGTGTGTAAAACTTTGCTGCAGGTCTTGAACTCCTCGGCTTGTTGGTGGTTTTTGACTTGTCGCTTCAGTGTTTCTTGCGTCTTTGCAAGAGCTTGATGAGTTTCCTTTGAGATTTTGGAACATTCTTGTCGATAGGCATCATCATGGGAGATATTTCTCTTTGTTTGTAGACCAATCAAGGTGGTTGCTTCTATATTGTAAACCACTTCAAACGGTGTTTTCAATGATGTGATAGATGTTGTGGAATTATGTGCAAACTTGGCATCTGGCAGTTTGAGTTCAAATAGAGTTTGACAAAGTTGAAGGTTCAAGTCGACTCCCATATTGCTGCATCAAAATCTAGCCAAAGCTAGCTGGTGAACCGCACATCTTGATTGCTCTTGATTGATAATAAAACCCCATGGAGTTGTATGATTTGGTCAAGAAACAGCCGCATAGGTATTGCTTTTACAAGTTGAGCACGACCTTCAAGTCGTGCCTTGGAAAAGCGTGGTTGTGAGGTCCAGCTTTTGTTTGTCAAAGTGAATCCCAACAGCAGTGAACTATACCTCCAGATTTGTCAAAAAAATCATGACCTTCAGTCCCTTGCTCTTTGCTCAACCAAACGGCTGACGAAGCTCTGGATGAATTGAGGTCTCGCCAATGGGAAGTAAAATGGAGAATTCCTCTTGTAGCCCTGTGATTTATTTTGCAGATTTTGGCGGTGTAATATTATAGTTGATTTACAAGCATTCATTGAAACACTTCCATCTACGCCAGCCAGCAAGTGAGCTTCGCGATTTTGTCTCGTAATGAAGATGGGTCTCATCATGAAAATCTTGCACTCATTATGTGAAAATAGTCATAAGGCATGCATTATTTAACCACGTTGCTGAAAGTGCACTCAAAAAGCATTTCTATACATTATTCATTAGTGCCCATCAAAGAGGCAATGCTGGGACTGTGTTGGTAATGCACAATTTTCAAAACATTGGGCATAACATCCTATGTCGACTCCGAAAGTTTGTTTCCACTGTTTTTTGCCATATCTTTGATCACTTCATTGTCTACCACAAAACAACTAAAATGTTTCCTCCTATTAAAGGATTTCACATAGGAATGCCTCACGGACTGGTGAATCAAACTATGACATGTAACAGTTGATCTCCTTCACAGTTTCTATGTCCACCATAGCCATAGTTCTTTCCACATTTCCTTTCTCACTCACGAAGATTTTGATTGATTTCATCCTTGAAGAATGTATTGGCCTTCAATAGTGTCGGAAATTCTGGGTTACGAGAGACGTATGAAAACTACCTTCATCTCGATTCCACACTATGGACATAATTGATTTGCGATTGTGTCCAGATATGGCATTTCCCCAAACAACAACCAAGACTTAATGATGGTGCCGGCCTTTCTTTAGCCATCCGTATGCAGTATGCCAACGTCCATTTCTCTTGTAATGGAGCACCCTTTCTTAGTGTCTCTTGCTCTACCATTTGTATTCAATTGTACAAGATTTGAATCTACTGATAATCCTTAGTAAAAATTCTTTGTTTCCCCATGTTCTACTTATCACCTTCTCACGGGTAGCCTCCTTTGCTACATTAATGCCACACTACATGCCTCTAATGTGGTTCCCACCCTTCCCTTCTTCTCCAAGGTAACCTTTGGGTTCGTCATGCCCTAGCTCCATTTGTATGAGCAAGTCCGAGCAGGTTCTCACTCATTGAATTCAATTACATTAATTCTATTTTTTCCACTCAAAGATTTCTAATTTTTCTCATGAATTTCAGTTCTAATATTTCTTTTCAAGTTTTCTACATCCGAATGGATTCTCATGGTATGCACGTTTTCAAGCTATATGTAGGATGTTTTATGGAAACAACCCAACTACAATGTGGTCTCTTTTGAAAAGAGAAAATTCTACCTTCTTAACAAACAAAGAATCGCAAAACCTTCAATTCTTTGTTCTTTAAGAAGATAACATATCATGAACTTCTCTTGAAACTCCCTTGTTCCCCTCTCCCACTTCACACTAGTAAAGTTCATCGTCCCCATTTCATACATGCACCATTCAGTGTACCCTAGTGCTTTATGAATTCGTTACTTTCAATCATATAAAACCTGTAATAAAAGCTCGTTTTTGAAAATATTTACAATTATGTATTTACTTAAAACAAAATAAAACAACGATGTTGTAAAAAATTCGTTTTTCACTCATATGGCTCTGAATCCCACTCAGAAATGGCTTGAAACGTGAAGATATGTTTCAATCAAAGAAACATCATGGAAAAACAGAAAAAGAAATTAAACCTTATTCTTTCTAGATAATGTATAAAGCAACTTGTGACCTAAATAAGGCAAATTTCTATATCCACATGTAGTTAATGAAGAAATCATAAAGCAGTAGGGTATCAAGTACGTAGATTTTGGTGATTTCCATGAACTTCTAGTAAGCATTCATCATCTTGTGTTCACATGGAAAACCATGGACTTGGTACTTGTGCCTTTGAATTGTAGGTTATAATCTTCTAACAAAAAATTGGATATGAAATTGTGGTTGAAATGTACAACAGAAGTACATATGTCCTGAAACAATGTCTTGGCTTATGTGTAAATCAGAAGTTAACTTGATATCAAGCATAGTCTTGCTATTACTGGATTGTCTTTCCATTGGTGACAAAGGGCTGCGCTCA
>SZWC01016272.1:8944-41128 GCA_023375785.1 Penium margaritaceum
CCGCCGCTTCAGGCCGGCGAGCAGTTCCGGAGCTGGGAGCTCAGCTTCCGGATCTGGGCGTAGGGTGAGGGTCTGTGGGCCTACTACACCCTCCCTTACGACTCCACCCAGGCCGATCAGCTGTATGACGCTGGTCGTGCCGTCCGTGCCCTTGTACCAGTCGCACCCCCGGCTTCCCGCCTTGCCCTGGAGCCCTTCCTCGGCGACTTCACCGCTGGCGTCATCCCAGACCCTGCAGCCGCATGGCACGTCCTCACCAGGCCCCATCGCCTGTCCAGCGACGCTGAGATCAGCCGTCTGCTCCGGGAGTTCAACTCCCTGCACATGGGGGAGACCGAGACGGTCGCCGCCTACTAGCAGCGGGCGGAGGACATCCTCTGTCAACTCGACAAATCTGCTCCAACCCCTTTGTCCGCGCTCCCCACCATCAAGCCCGGCGCCACCAGCGTGTACTCGGACGTCTTCGTCCACTACCCTCAGGACGTCCTCTCCACCATGGAGGCCTAGGGCACTCTCATGTCCTGGGCATATGAGCTCTTCCTCCGCATTGAGGAAGCTCGTCAGGAGTCCCAGCTCCACTGCACGGAGGCCCTTGTATCCCCTGCCGTCGCCTCCCCTACTGTTGCCTCCACGGCCGTCGCCTCTCCCGTCGTAGCTACCTCATCGCCTTTGGGGAAGAAGAAGAAGAGTCGGAACAAGAAAGGCAAAGGTCCACCGCAATAGCATCAGCAGCAGTCATCGACCGGGTCTAGCGGTGGTGGCTTGGTCTGCCACAACTGTGGCCAGCCCGAGCACGGGTGGTACACGTGCCCTCTCCCGACGGACGAGGCGTGCGTCATTGCCACCATGCGCCGCGAGCAAGAGCGCCGCCTTACTTTTGCCGCCGTCGCTGCTGCTGGCCCGGACACTCCAACCTCGTCCAGCAGCTTTGCTACTCTGACAGCTCCGCCTGTCCCGCAGATACCCGTGCCGCAAAAGTACTACCCTCAGCCGTCGGCACCTCCGCTTCCTTTGCCGGCTCAGCCCTCCTACTACCCGAGCTCCGGCGCTGTCACTCCGCACTCCGTCTACACTCCTGGGCCATCCTCCCGTAAGCGCCAGCTGGAGCAGTTCATTGCGCTCCAGCTTGGCCTACCTCGCCCTCCTCCCCGGGGAAGTGCGAGTTGCATCACCTCCTGTCCACAGGCCCATCCCTGTATGACTGAGATTGAGCTGCGGTCGTGTCCTATTTCCTCTTCTGTCTCGTCGTCTCCCGTGGTCCCTTCCACCCCACTCCTTGACGACATTGCATGGCTTGATGATTGGCAGTCTCATTTTGTGCCTCCTTCCACCGCGTCTGTGTCCCTCGCTTGCTACCATGCGACCGTGAGTGATCTGGCGACCCCTGTCCAAGACCCTACTGAGACCTGGATCATCGACTCCGGGGCCACGCATCACATGACGGCCTCTCGTGAGGCCTTCAGTATGCTCGGTCCTGTCGCCGATGTCTCCGGTGTCCGGACGGGTTCCATACAGATGTTGCCTGTCCGTGGTGTTGGCGTCGTTCGTTGACGTGGTCCGGCCGGTGATTTCTTCCTGACCGATGTTCTCTTCGTCCCTGGTCTCGAGCTCAGCCTCTTGTCCGTGACTGCCCTCGACCGCATGAGCATGGACGTTGTGCACTCGTGTGGTGTCGGCACTGTGTTGTTGCGTCCGTCTGGTCTTGTCGTACTGCACGCCACCGCCCGTGGCAACCTGTGGCATGTTCCTCGCCTCTCCTCTTCCCCTCCCGTCTCCTCCTCGTCGGCCGCCAAAGGTCATGTGTTTGTCACCAGCACGCTTTCTCCTCAACACACCCGCCTCTTGCACTGCCGCCTTTGCCACGTCCACTCTGCCACCGTAGAAAGCATGCTCCGCACCCAGCCGGCCAAGGGCCTGGACCCGGAGACCTTCCCTCTTCCGTGCCCCACTGAGTGCATTGCCTGTGCTCAGGGGAAGATGCACCGGTCCACGTACCCCCTCCATTCCTCCCGTGCGTCCGCCCCTCTTGACCTTGTCCACTCGGACGTCATGGGCCCTTTCCCCACCGAGTCCATCGGTGAGCATGGCCGCTATGTCCTCACTCTTACGGACGACTATTCTCGCTACCTTTGGGTCTTCGGCCTTCGGCAAAAGAGCAATGTCGCCCGAACCATTCAGGACTAGCTTGTCCTTGTGGAGCGCGAGTGTGGCCGCCCCTTTTCGCCGCTTTCACTCCGATCGCGGAGGCGAGTACCTGGGTGAGGCCACGACCTTTCTCGCCTCCCACGGGATCCACCAGGAGACGTCTGCGCCCTACACATCCGCCCAGAATAGCGTCTCGGAGCGGTGGAATCGTACCATGGCCAACGCCGTTTGCACCATGCGAGTCGAGTCCGGTCTCTCCGATGGCTTCTATTTCGAAGCCATGGGCTACATGACCTGGGTCTGAAACCGGGTTCCCCACGGTCCGCTTCCCCGCCAGTCCACGCCTTACCAGCACTGGTGCGCTCGGCGCGCTGTCCTCCGCCCGGCTCGCGTCTGGGGCTGTGTGGCCGTTGTGTGGTTGCCCGTCCCACAACAGGGTGGCAAGCTCCCCCACCGCGGACGCCCCTACACCTTCCTCGGTGTGTCTCGTCAGTCCAAGGCCTGGCGCTTCTGGGACCCATCCCGACACTGCATCGTCGAGTTTCGCGATGCCCTCTTCTTTGAGGACCTGTTTCCTTGTGTCCTCATCCGCTCCGGCTTGTTCGTGTCCCTCCCGTCGCGTGGGGGAGTGGTGAGTCCGTCCTCCGTCCAGTTGCTTCCGGGTGACATATCACTCCGTCCCTCTGAGAAGGTAGCCACTTTCGCATCCGCTGCCCCCCCCAGGCCAACAGTCCCAGCCGAGTCCGCTGGCCCCTCCGAGCCTCCTCCAGCTGCCAAAATCGCGTCCGCTGGTCCCTCTAAGCCAGTTCCCCCTATCGTGTCCGCTGGCCCCTCTGGGCCGGCAGCCCCAGTCGCTTCCGATGGCCCCTCCAGACCGACTGTCCCCGTTGCGACTGCTGGCCCCTCCGGACCAGCTGCCCCAATCGCGTCCGCTGGCCCCTCCGAGCCAGCAGCACCTGTCGTATCCGCTGGCCCCTCCGCGCCAGCAGACCCAGTCGCTTTCGATGGCCCCTCCGGGCCGACAGCCCCAGTCGCGTCTGCTGGCTCCTCTGGGCCCGCAGCTCCTGTCACGTCCGCTGGCCCCTCCTGGCCAGCAGCACCCATCGCGTCTACCGGCTCCTCCAGGCCAACTGGCCCCTCCGGGCCAGCAGCGCCTGTCGAGTCTGCTGGCTCCTCCGGACCAGTAGCCCCGTCCGCCTCCGTCGGCTCGTCGGACTCAGGGCCATCTTCTGCCCGACCGCGCTACACACATGGCCTAGGCGGCAGCCTCCGACCTCGGCCGACGGTGAGCACGCGAACCGTCGCTCCGCGTCCCGTGGCGCCTCGACCCCCTGTGGCTCCACGTGTCTCCTCCACTCCCAGGGTCGTGAGTGGGGACCCTGGCACAAAGGCTCTCAGCCTGACCACTTCCGCCATCATTGCAGACCTTCACCCGGGTTCTACATTGGACTACGCCATGCATCATCATGAGCATCGGCATGCTGATGTAGCTGCACTCGCCCGCATCCCACCTGGGGCTCGTGATGCACACGCCCTCTCACTCCGGTCCACAGCGCGCCTAGAGGACCCTTCCACCCTACGTGAGGCTCGAGCCTCCCCTGAGGCCGCACATTGGGATGCTGCCTGCGCCGAGGAGCTCGCTGCTATCCGACAATACCACGTGTATGACCTCGTCGACCTCCCTCCAGGTCGGAAGGCCATTGGTGCCAATTGGATCTTTTGGCGTAGGTGGAAGCCTGACGGATCCTTGGACAAGTACAAGGTCCGCCTCACAACAAAGGGGTTTGCTCAGGTCCTTGGGGCCGATTACGACTAGATCTTCGCCCAATCAGTCGGTTCTCCACTAGCCGGGCGCTCTTAAGCCTGGTTGCCCAGCACGGGTGGGAGCTGTATCAGATGGACGTGAGCAACGCATTCCTCCATGGCTCACTGGAGGGTGAGGAGCTCTAAATGACGCAGCCCCCAGGCTTCGACGACAGCACTAGGAGAGTGTGGCGGCTGCGGAAGGCCCTCTATGGCCTGAAGCAGTCGCCTCAGTGCGAGAACCAGGAGATCAGCAGCTCCGTGATTCTGGTCTACGTCGACGATCTCCTCATTGCGTCGCCAAAAGCGGCCGCCATCTAGCGTGTCAAGGACTTGCTGCACGCCGCCTACCAGATGAAGGATCTCGGGTCCGTCCAAGTCTTCCTCGGCATGGAGCTCGAGCATGATTGCTCCGAGGGCATCCTGCACGTCCACCAGGCTGCCTATGTGCAGACCTTGTCCACTGGCTTCGCCGAGGACCTGCCCCTCGTGCCTAGCGCATCTTCACCCATGTCACCCGATGGCCACGTGAAGCTGAGGAGTCATGACCCAGATCTTGTTGGGGAGCCAGTTGATGTGAACACGTATCTGCGGGTCATCGGGTCACTGATGTTCCTGGCGACGACGACGCGCCCAGGCATCGCGTTCACCCTCAACCTCCTGGCCCAGTTCTCTCAGGAGCCGCGTCACCTCCACTTTGAGGCCGCGATCTGAGTGTTGCGCTACGTCATCTCGACCCCTCGGCGAGGTCTCATGATCCGCCGTCAGCTTTCCATCATCGTTGTGGGCTACACCGACAGTGACTGGGCCGGCAGTCCAGACGGTAAGTGTCGCACGGGTTGGATCTTTCTCGTCAGCGGCACGGCTGTGTCCTGGCACAGTGGCAAGCAGGGGTGCATTGCACGCAGCACAACTGAGGCTGAGTACGTGGCCCTTGGCTAAAGCACGTGTGAGAGTGTGTGGTTGCGTCATCTGTTGTCCGAGTTACGTCAGTTTGTCGCATCCATCACCTTGCATTGTGACAATGAGAGTGCCATGGCCATCGCCGACAATGACGGTGTGCATCACACACGCACAAAGCACATCAATGTTGAGTATCACTATGTGCGTTCATTGTTGCATGACGGTAGCATCAGCATCGTATGGGTTGAGACAACACGACAGCTGGCTGACTTCCTGACCAAGGCACTGAAGNCAGCGGCACGGCTGTGTCCTGGCGCAGTGGCAAGCAGGGGTGCATTGCACGCAGCACAGCTAAGGCTGAGTACGTGGCCCTTGGCTAAAGCACGTGTGAGAGTGTGTGGTTGCGTCATCTGTTGTCCGAGTTACGTCAGTTTGTCGCATCCATCACCTTGCATTGTGACAATGAGAGTGCCATGGCCATCGCCGACAATGACGGTGTGCATCACACACGCACAAAGCACATCAATGTTGAGTATCACTATGTGCGTTCATTGTTGCATGACGGTAGCATCAGCATCGTATGGGTTGAGACAACACGACAGCTGGCTGACTTCCTGACCAAGGAACTGAAGCGGGACTCGTTCAAGAAGGCTGTGAGTTCAGACGGCGTGCGTCCGTGAATTGCCCTCTTTGTCTCTGCCTGCGTCTCTGCGTACCTTGGGGGAGTCTGGATGTTGACTGTTTCTCTGCCCGCCCATGTACACTGCGCCTGTGAGTTATGGGGGAGTGTTGGTTTTTGCGCATCCCTCATTGTGCTCTCTTGTGTCCTCCTGGCTTGTGTACATCGTTGCGTAGATGACTGACGGCGAGACTCGACGCTGATGGAGCATCATCCGGTGGAGTCGACGCACGCTGAGGTTTGCTCGCAGTTCGCTGGAGCCTCCTCTCTCTGGCGATGTGCTCAGCTCCATCGGTAGGCCTCCTCGGCGGTCGTGCTGCCGGCGGCCACTGCCACCGCCATTGCTGTCTACATGCGTCCAGCGCGTCCCGTCGCGTCTGCATCGTCATGCTCTGCCTAGGGTCCTTGTTGCATGCTGTATGGCCCTGTTCGGTATCATGAAACATCGTAGGCACTGCCTGGGTTCGGGCAGCCATAACTCTTTGCTCCTACTTTTCTAGCTGATTCTGACCGCACGACTGCCTTTTTAGCGTCTGTATTATGGTATGGTCCAGTTTTCAGGCAAAACGAACGACGCCCGGGTTTTGGGCTGTCGGGCGTCTTGCAGGGCTCACCGAGAAAACCCTGCCAGCCAGAAAATAGGTCCACAGCTTTTTTCTGATTGGCTGGTTAGATGAGTAACAACTTCTACACTAGTGGGGGGGAGCTAGAACTTGGAGGGGTCTCCCATTGTTCCTCATTCTTCATTCCTAACCAGTTACTTTCAGTTTTCAGCTGCTTTCTAGCGCTAACTCTGGCGCGCGTGTTTCTGAGTAACAAATCCAGAGCTTCTTGACATAGACTCTAGAGCAGCAGACTGAGGGGGCAGCTGACTTAAGCAACGAGCGTGGAAGCCCGCGCGCTGCATCAACAACGTTTCTCCCCCAACCTACTGCCTAGGTTTTCCATTTCAAGGATGCACTGCTGCAGCTGCTTTTACCATTGCTCCTGCTGCTGCACACTACTGCTTCTACTGCTGCTGCTGCCCTCTATTTTTACTGCTGCCAACGTTGCTGATGCTGCCGCCGTTGCTACAGTGGCTGCTGCTGCTGTTGCTTTTGCTGTTGCCGCCGCAGTCGCTATTGCTCCTTTTTGCGGCTCACCGCCCTTGTGGCGTTGACTTGTAGTCGTTTTGTGCTCCCTCACGCTACTGCCGGCGTGGCGCCACGTGGCGCGTTCTCTTTGCGTTCCGCCCACTACTACTACTTCTGCTGCTCACACGCCCCCCCACGCTCTTATACCACATTTGGAAATAATTTTTAGGGCATGCAGGCCCATGCAGAAACGAACATGAGCTCTGTGTGTGAGTGCGATGCAAGACGGCAAGAATTTGGCAAAGTCTCAAACGCTGAGTATAAAGAACAAGGAGAGAGTACAAATGAGCCCCTAGCGGGCTTAAGTAGGGGCGCCGGCAGCTAGCCGCGTCGATCCCCGTCACCCCCGCTGAGCCCAAACGAGTCAGCGAGGAGAACAGACTACGTACACCACGATAACAATAACGATGGTCTCCTTGAGGCACCAGAACAGCTCTCCGAGTGCCCGGGTCTCGACCACCGAGAAAATAAGAGCAGTACCAAAAAATCTTCAAATCAACGTCCAGACATCACACATAGCTTTCCGAGCATCGGAAGCGCTAGTACAGCCACCAGGTCTCCTCGTCGCACTGGTATAGTCCACCGGGTGTGCGGGTCTCAACCCACCGAGAAAACTCTCCTAGCTCCCGACAAGCCCACAAGGCTACCAGAACGCATCGACCGCGTCTCGCCGGCGCTGGAGAAGTCTCGGTGTAGTCTGGAGGCCCGTCGTGTTGTCACGCCCTCCTCTACCATATACCTCGGATGTGGGTATATTGGTAAACTAGCGGTGTCGGTCATGATGGATGGAAGCCACACAAACCAACAGTAGGCGTTGGAGAATGTGTTCGGTTTGCGGTCAAAAAGAGGGCCCGTTGGCTGCTCGTGCAACTCGAGATAGCCAGGTTGCTACCCTACTTGATATCTTGGATAACCACTTCCAAGCGTAACACTTCGGGCAACGCATCCAATGATTTCCTGGAATCCTTATCGGTGTGCTATGGAAGGAAAAGTTTGAGGTAACCCTCTATTTTCATCTTCTTTTCTTTCACTCGTGTTAAATACAATACAAGTTCAAATTGGTTTGTCAGACAGTTTGCTACCCACCTACTGTCATAGGAGAACTCTGGCCATTGATTAGGACGGATGGAGCCTGAGACTAACAATAGATAGCCAATGGGCCCTGGGATTGTTGACTTAGGCCAACCGGGCCCTCTGGCTAGTGAGATCAGCCGACAAGGCCGAAGGGATGATCAGATGCTGAAACTGGTCCTTCTATCCGACTCTGACATGAAACCATGGTTGAGGAATCAAAGGTCCCAAGAGAAAAGGCAATCAAACATCCACACGTAATGTTATTCTTACGTCCCAAACATACACGATTCCCTCAACTCCGGGACTTGACATTCTTCTCATTATGTTCGACGCCAGCTGCGCATTGACCTCAGGTTTTCATCCCTATCGAGCTGACACGTTTTGGCCACCTTATCCGAATTCCAGTGTTCCATTATCAAAGGTCTTGACACATAAGATCAATCTCAAGAATAAGCAACAAAGTTATTCGAAACTATATCAACGTTTCGGTGCTGTTCGTTCAACTTCTCGACCGCGCTATACTTCTATAAAGACGCGCCCCGATGTTCTCTCAACCCCCGGAATTCTCCATGAAGTTTCTTGAAGCAACCACACACGATCCATAATCGCACATGTCACTTGACTCAAGTGCCTGAGACCAAATATATGCCTCACTATGTCTCTTGCTGTTGTATACATGCGCTCCGCATTGTTGGTGTGTATGGCTTCCACCCGTCACAAGCGACGGCTAGGAGAGTAGAGGTACGGGAGAGCGGGACGACATCGTCCCCGATGCGGACCTAAGAGGCACGGGCGCGTCCACAGGTGGTGGACCACCCACTCGGAGCTGACCGACAACTGCCCCAGCATCGTGGATGTTGTCTTGAACCTCTTGTAGTTTTTCTGCAGCCTATCCTTGATGCGGATGCAGCTGGCATCGGAGCATTGACGAGTGGTGGCTCCATACATCAGTATTTGCCAGAGAGCTGCCACGACCCCTTGGGTGCTTGCCAGGGTGCTTTGCGGGTTTTCTGCATACGCTAGAGTTTTCTCCGTGGACTGGCTCTTGAGCCTGATTTCCATATTTTGCATTGTCTGTCCACCAATCCATGCCAGACTTATGCATGTGACCAGTCGTAGCGTCTGCCTTGAGATTTTGCATGTCTAGGTTCAGACAGTGTAGCGTTCTGATTTGTGTGCGCAAAGTTACGGCCAAAACAGTGTTTTGGGCCGATTTTAGGACATTCATTTTACTGCCGCGTGCAACACCCATCACATGTATTTATGCTGTGGACTTGTCATTTGCTATCTCTCTATGCATGTGTTTATTAATGGAAGCACATTTGACACTGTGTTCGTGTCATCTAGCAAAACCCTTGCCGTTTTGCATCCGACCTATGTTGACGCCGCGAGCTGACTAAGCGCTGACGCCCAGCCAGTGGTAAGCGTGCTAGGAAGCTTTCTAGAATCTTCTCCTGGTATCAGAGCAAATGAGCCACAGCTCATTGTGCTGTGTAGTAGAGACGCAGCAGTAGTGAGTGGCAGTAGCGGCAACCATCCATAGGAGCAGCAGCAGATTGTGGAGGGACCCACCACAACTACGTTGCAGTAGAGCGGTTGAGGTTGCGAAGACAACGGCGGCAGCTACAAGCAAAAGCGGCCATAGCTGCAATAAGCAGCGGGAAGCACCTGCGGCGATAGCCCTTATGGGCAGTAGCCACTGCAGCATGAGTACCAGGTGGCAGCAACAGTAGTGTCTGGCTACCGGTCTGTACACAAAAAAAAGGAGGAGAAGCAACTTCGAGGAGAAGCAACAGACTGCGGCAACGGCGGCTGCAAGTAGTGGCAGCACAAACAACAGCAATAGGCCATAGTGAGCAGCAGGAGCAGCAGTAGCGGCAAGCTGATGTAGTAGCAACGGCAGCGAGCACCAGGCATAGCGGCAGTAGCTGTAGCAGCGGCGGCGGCGGTGAGCAGGTGTAACGTGCCACCGCAGCTGCACACACCCATAGTAGCAACAGCAACATCGCACGCCGCAGAGGCAGCTATAGTAGCTACAGCTACCGCTGTCACTCGCTTGCATCGTGAAGTTGCCTTACAGCTTTGCATTGTAAGCGAGTTCGCTAAACGAGCTTGCTCGACGAGCTCACCAAGCGAGCTCGCTTGGCAAGCTCGCTCAAAGCGGGGGACGAGCCAAACAAAAAAAAAGGAGGGGATAGAGTGGGGGGCCCTCGAGTGGGACACCCCACAAAACCCCAGACGGGGCACTTGAGGTGGTGGCACCATCACACAAAAAAAACAACAAAAAGGAAGGAGGACAGGGGGTCCTCAATTGGGGCATTCAAGTAGGGACCAGGAAGAGGTACCCCACTTGCGCCGAGCGTCGGTGAACATAAAAAAAGGGTAAGTCTTGTTTTTCTTTTTTCAATTATTTTACTTTTTTTGTGTGGCTTGAGGCCACTACAGTTGGCTGACAATAGGAACCGCTGTAGCAGCAGGTGCCGCAAGAGTCATAGCAGCAATACCAGCAACGAAGGTGGCTTGAGGCCACAACCATCTTTTGATAACGGCAACCGATGCAGCATCAGTGGCACCGAAGGTGACTTGAGGTCGCACGTTGCGATGTTTGCGCCATCGCCACCAGGTGGAACATTGCAGCAACACACGACAACTGAGGTTGTTGCCATGACTAACGACATTGCAGCCCATCAAAGAGACGATGCTGCATTCGTATCCCTCTACGTGGTGCTTTGCACCACTGGGGTCAAGTGTGTAAGATTATCACCTACGCTCAGCTGTCAACATGAGCTGCGTAGTGTGGCTATGGGCATTGCCATCACCGTGGTCTGTGCCTAAGCCTGAGCCATGGTAGCCGCCTTAGTGAAAGTGGTCAATGCAGTCATGGCATGAGTCCCACTTGTCCCGAAGGTTTTCGTGCTATTATCGCTGAGATAGGCAGCATGGCCAGGGCCAATGCCGACAGCGCCCTCCTGGGTGGCATCCCCCTTGGGTATGATCCTCTCCACCTCCTCCTTTAGTGGATATGTCACCAAGTGATGCCACAGCGCTTTTGCATGGTGATATGGCTTCCCTACACATGGAGGTCCGGAATCTCAAGCACATGGTCCAGTAGCTCCTTCACCACGTGAATTTCGAGCAAGCTGTCACCCCACCGCAAGTGTCACCTCCCACTTTATCTTCATCTTCCTCCCAATCCTGCATCCCTTCCTTCGACAATGCTAGTATGCCGGATCTCTCGTCTGCATTCGTTGCCCTCCGCTCCACCTTGGAGGCTCTCGGCATAATACCGACGGACAGACCCTCAGCACCTCATCATACCGCTCGTTCTTGCACTCATCGTGCGCAGCGGCAAGCTGCTTGTCTTGCACGTCGCACGTAGGCAACACCATCAAACACGGCTGTGGGAGGAATCACAGGTGACGAGACCCCCTCGTCTCCTATCCACGGTTTGGTCTGCCAAGTCCACATAGCTCCCGTCGAGGTGTCAATAATGGAGGGGATGGTTTTGGCGCAGGCGACCTCGGTGGAGCTCGGCATTGGTGAGGCGATTACTGTACATCACAAGATGGTTGAGGCGGATGACACTACACAACAGACTTAGCTAGCAAAGAGTTTGGTAGGGGGTGACGTTCTTCTTGATGGAAACTCTTTGTCAAAAAGGATGGGTCCGATGCTGAGTCAGAGTCGGGGATGGAGATGATGTTCGTTGATACCTTGGCGGGTGACATTATGATGGCCGATGCAGGACCTGCGCCTGAAGATGTACGTGCTCCCGTGTTAGGTGGTGTGGAGATAACTGCCATGAAGCTAGGAGCAGCAGCAGGAGCAAGTGATAGAGATGCTAATGCTCGGCCCACAGCTGATGCTTAGGTGGTTCTAATAGATAGTGTTGGGCAGTAGGAGCAAGTGATGGATCGTCAAGACGATGCAGACTTCCACTATGAGGATCAGTGGTTCGTCGGGGATTGGTCAGACACGGGTTCGGTAACAAACGTAGAGCCCAGTGCATTGCCATATTTGTATTAGCTATGGTACGAGCATGAGACAGCGGTCCCTTGGTCACAGCGGACGTCCGCGTTTCCGATATGGAGGATGCAACGCAAGCTGCGGACATCCGTCTCCTCACTGCCCTGACCGGTGTCGGTGACACCATGGTGGTTCCAGTCAAGGACACAACTACTCTCGTTTGACCTACAGTTCTTGTATCTGAGTACCTTCGCTCCGCTGTCGACAAGAAGGAGGCAGTGGTGGCTCGAGCGGAGGTGCACGTGCAGAGTCTTATGGTCGAGCTTCGGGAAGCCAGCAGCCACTGTTACACCGTGGATGTTCCACCGGGACGCGCTGTCAAGGAGCGTGTGGAGGGTGTACATAGGCATCTAGATAGTTGAGTGGTCTCTACAAGATGCATGTCTGGGACTGGCGGACCTCCAGTAGCAGGTCGATGATGGGTTGCGCGCCAGGGAACACAAGGAGCAACACGGCACTGACGGCACCTTTGATGACCACGACGTCACAGCAGATGCAGCTATACCTAGACATGCCGACGTCCGGCCAGCAGCTAACGGCTGAGCGACACGTGTGTCAGAAGTAGTAGGTGCCTTCGCAACAGTCATTCCTACAAACCTAGAAGACTTACGTAATGACTCGTTGTCTTACGCTCCCGCTCTACCAGCACCTCGTGGCTAGGTGATACTTGAGTCGACGACTGATGAAGAGGATGTCAAATTGTGTGTAAGAGGCTTTGGCTCGTGCCGACGCGCACACAATCGAGGTCCACCGTCAAGTTCATTGCGCAACTGACCATCTACATGCCGTAGATGCATTCAACCAAGTGGCTACCGCGCAAGAGCTTGGCAAGCTCCACATGCACCTCGACGTTGCGGAGACCGTGAGTAGATATGCAACTCAGCAGTTTAAGGATATATAGTAGGCAATTGTTTTAGAGGAGGCGGTTAACGCTGCACCGGTCACATCAGCAGATGACGATAATAGTGACAACTACGACAGAAATGACGACGACAGCGACGACGACAATAGCGACGATGTCGCTCCGGGATGAGGCTCTGTGCGAGCACATTCTTGTAGCATCGTCATCACCCTTGCTATTGCTGTGAAGGGGTTTGTTGCCATGGGGGAGCAGTACTCCCTCCTCACGGATTGTGTTCTAAACAGCCATCAGCTTTGCTCCTGTTGTCAGCCTCTGCAACCCTTGGGGGGTGTTGGTGTGTGGAACTTGGCCTTACACCCTTTTTAGGATAGCGAGGTTACTTATGGTATGGCATGATGCTATGATCGAGGTTATGCTGATCGAAATTCATGCACCTGGTGAGTTCTACCCGTGTGATGTGGAGACCCATTACCTCAAAGTGTTATGTATGATCCATGGAAGGTTATGTTGGTCGAGACCCAGGCACCTGGTGAGCTCTATGGGTGTGACGTGGAGACCCATTGCCTACATGTGTTATGTATGATCCATGCATGATGTGGTCGAGAGCCGGACACCCGGAGACATTTTCCGGCGTCACGAGGAGACCTTGTTTCTCGGTCTCTCTTGCACGATGCTTGACATGCAGGTGTGTCATTGAATTCTTACATGGTCGTGACCCGGGTACTTGGTGGGATGCACCATTGTCACGAGGAGATCATGTGCTATGATATGCTTCATCGGTGCTCGCTATGATTGGTTGTCTAAGCCATTCTTTCTTGCTTTCGCTCAGACATCGTTATGTTGACAATTGTGTCAGCCAAGGGGAGTGTTGGTGAATGTGGCTTCCAACCATTACAAGCAACGACAGGAGAGCGCAAAGACATGGTCCCCAATGCGGATCCCAGAGGCAACGGCGAGGCGGCAGGTGGTGGACCACCCACTTGAAGCTGACTGATGACTGCCCTAGCATCGTGGATGTTGTCTTGGACTTCCTAAAGTTTTTTTGCAGCCTATCCTTGATGCGGACGCAACTGTCGCCAGAGCACCAACAAGTGGTGGCTCCATCCACCGGCAGCTGCCAAAGAGCTGCCACGACGCCCTGGGTGCTTGCCGGGGTGCTTTGTGGTTTCTCTACAGACGCTAGAGTTTCTTAGTGGAGTGGCTCTTGAGCGCGATTTGCATGTTTTGCATTGTTTGTCCACCGATCGGTGCCAAAATTATGCGTGTGACCAGGAATAACGTGTGGCTCAAGTTTTTGCATCTATAGGATTAAACAGTGTAGCGTTCTGATTTATCTGTGTAGAGTTATGGCCAAAACAGTGTTTTTGGGCCGGTTTTAGGACAGACCTTGCACTGTCGCGTGCGACACCCGTCGTGTGCCGTGGTAGGTATTTATTCTGTGGACTTGTCATTTGTTATCTCTCTTTGCGTGTGTTTATTTATGGAAGCACAATCAAAACTATGTTACTGTCGTCTAGCCAAACCCTTGCCGTTTCGCGTCTAACCTGTGTTGATGCCGCGAGCTAACTACGCGTTGACGCCCAGCCAGTGGCGAGCCTGCTAGGAAGCTTCTTGGAATCTTCTCAAGCATACTGCACACATGTTAGTGGAGGAAACTTGTGGATAATTACAAATCATCCAAATATCAAAAATTCCTCAAGATGTCTCCTACTCCACGCCTCATCCTTGTGAGTTATCCACATTTCACTTGGTGTAACACTACTATCAGAGCGCAACGGCATTGGAGGGACAACTGATGTCTTAACGACTATGTGACATTCATGCATGNTGGAATCTTCTCAAGCATACTGCACACATGTTAGTGGAGGAAACTTGTGGATAATTACAAATCATCCAAATATCAAAAATTCCTCAAGATGTCTCCTACTCCACGCCTCATCCTTGTGAGTTATCCACATTTCACTTGGTGTAACACTACTATCAGAGCGCAACGGCATTGGAGGGACAACTGATGTCTTAACGACTATGTGACATTCATGCATGAGTCTTTAGTGCATCCCCATTGTCCAGAAGCTCGTATAATTCATGATGAACGAAGCAAGCACACCCGGCAATGATCAGCAGTACGTGGAGCAGACTAAACATACATGCAACGACACTCCCTAAGCAAACTAGGCTGTAGAAACAACCTTTCACAATGAATGGTGGAGCACCGACGACTCCAACAGTCAATCGGATGATGGATCCCTCACGTTCAACGAATTCTTTTCCTTCGTTGTTTCCTACACGGACGACGTTTGGCATGATGGGAGGCACTAACCGACAAGCTCGCACAAATGAAGACACGTACCACAAGTTATGGGACTCGAGAGCCTCAATATTCATTTGCTCTCCTAGCTCAACTTTGCCATGGAGGAGCTTTGGAATATGCGCGTAAGGGAGGCAGTACTCACCAAGGGGGACATCCAACTCTTCAGCGAGTCTCAAATTCAACCGACACTTTCCGAGCCATTCCAACATGCAAACTCCAAACGACCAGTAATTCAGATGTGGCTAACATGTTTGATGGTGTACTCATTTTTGTTGGGGTCAAAAATGACATAGAAAATATTGACCTCGCGGTCATGCTTTGGCATGGCTTTGAGTTGGTGGTATGACCTAAAGACTATCCAACTCCAATAAGAGACCACTGGTGTCGGACAACTATTCATGCCATTGCTCTTGTGTTGTCGACCTTAGGCATTTGACCTTTGGACCAGATCAATCTGACGTGACACGACTCACTAACTACGACGGGAAAATGGACGGACTTAGCGCACACCAAATTCACACGCTTTAGAAAAACAGACAGGAAGTTTGACGCACGGTACAAGCTCCAACGCATGTGTCAACAGTCCTACGTGGTAGATGACACATTGTGCTTTGGCAAAATCATCACTGATAGCGACCTCGCCCTCGACGGACTTTGTTTCCATCACAATAACAACTTTTGGCATGATGTCAAGAAAGCAATCGCTCTTTTTGATATCAAAGGTAACCTTTTCAGAATGATCAGAGCAGCCAATGAAATCAACAGTGGTGACTACAACACTTGACTGCATAAATCCAATGGGTGCCAATCCCAAAGCCACAATCCATGTTGTGGCGGCAAAAGTCGCAATCGTAAAGAACCTCATCTTGGATGGAGATTGATGTCATCAATCAAAGCTTTCAACGGCTATGTTGGACTTGAGAGAAACCAGGGCTTACATCCATCAAGTGCTTGAGATGGAAGCAGTAGGCCAAAATGGGAGGTCATCATAGAGAAAAGCCAAGATTTGTGAAATGGTAAAGATAAGGATTAGACAGAAGACCTCATATGGGGACACAAAAAATCTACGACGACGGATCGCCCACGTGGACGGATCACATCATTGCAAACAATGGTTCTACGGAACTCAAGGCTCAACGAGAGATACGAGGATGCCTAACCAACAATATTGGTACTAGTACAACCGAGGGGTTGTAAGAGTCGTGGAGCGGTACCAACACTATCGGACAGAGGAGCATCTCATCATCACGCTAGCAACAACATTGTTCCGAAGCTGGGTATGCACATCAAACCAAAGGTGTTTGAAGGAAAAATCAATGACGGATGACTCCAGATCCGCTGACTTTGTGAGCTCTTCCGATCACAAGTGGGAGATCTACACAATGTGGAGTAGAGGAACTATCCAATAAGCAACCACAAATCATCCTCAAACAAGATCTCATGATAGCATATTCTACGTCAGACTTGATCTCAAGAAGCGACACTTGGTTGTGATCAGATGACCCTCAATGGGGCAAAGTTAGAAGAAGTGACATAGGAGGAAGGAGCAAGGGGAGATACAATAATCACAAAATGACTCACACGTCCGATATTGCTAGACATGAATGAACGGTACCCATGATGTAGGACACAAGCGAGATTGGTCTACGTAAAGCGAGAGGCACCATAGGAGTTCACAAGAGAAGACAAAAAGACATCAAGCTTATTGGCCTCATTATATGACAAGGTTGAAGTGGTTAGAGAGGGTATCACAGCACTTCTAAAGGATTTTGAAGGTTGGCAGCGAACAAATGATTAAAGGGATCAATTGGATGAGCGACCACAAGCTGACTGAGCTCAAAAAGTATCTAAACAAGATGTTTGCGATGACTTCATCACGCCACCCATATTGCCCCATGCAGCAACAATGTTTTTTTTTGTGAAAAAGAAACCCAGCGAGATGTGGATATACATGGATTTTCGAGCATTGAACGACATCGTCATTTAGAAATGTCACTCCGTATTGCGAGCAGACAAACTTTTTGACCCGCTTCTTGAATTTTCGTGGGACAAGATGTTTCGCCAAAATTGAGTTTCATATTGGCTATCATTAGATCCATGCATCTAATAAGGACATCAATGTATGGAATGTTTTTACCAAAAATGAGATTTTGAGTTCACGACTATACCATTTGAATTCACAAGAAAGCACCCGGGCTATGTTAATAGTAGCCATAAACCACGAATTTTGGCACTCCTCGACAACTTCATTGTCGCATATCCCAATGACATCTTAGTGCATTCTTGCATGTAAGGGGAACATTATGGGCACCTTTGAAAAGTTCTTGCGATTTCATGAGGAGAAAAACTGTATGAAAACATCTACAGGAGGAGTTCACGTGTCGTTTGATTGAGGTTTGTATGCCACATCATAGGTGGCAAGGAGATGACCATGGACCCAAAGAAAGTGGAGGTCGTCGCTGCATAGCTGATGTCAACCAAAATTAGGGAGGTATACGTATCGGTAGGTTTTAGCAACTACTATCGTCGATCTATAAATGAGTACGCTTTAGTGTCAACGCCTCTCTCCGATCTCACTAAAACATATATAGAGTGGAATCATGGCATAGCAAATAAAAAGCCTTTAACTCCTTAAGAAAACCGGCCATGGTGCTACCCTTATGATTGGAGGAGAATTTTGGTAGACAATGTCATGGTTATCAACACGTCCGATCAATGAATCAAATCCGTTGTCCTGTAACAAAATGGCGGTTGAGAACAATCACTTGCGTTTAACTCAAAATAGTTGCATAGGCCAAAAGTAAACTATGCAGTACACAAGAAGGCCTTGTTGGTGATTTTGAACATGTTCTAAACATTGCGCTACTGTTTAAAATGCCAATAATGTGTTGTTTATACAGACTACTGTATTGCCAAACATCTCAATATTCAGTCAAATCAAGCCATTGAAAAGCTCCGAGGATGGAGTTTGTCGAATTCCACTTTGACCATGATGTCAAAAAGAGTATAGCTTCTCATTGCTGCAAGGAAGAAGTTATGTACACATGTAGTGTGTGAAACATTTGCACGATAGATGTATACTATTTCTTGGATGAGGGTACAAAATTGGTCCATTTTTATAAAAAACTCGACTACGCTGGGTCATGTGTTGCGGCCTTGAAACATCCTTGTCATCTTATCCGGTGGGTAGAGGACATCATTGATAGTAGGCTGTCCAACAGCAGTTTTGATTTGTTTTGTCAGAGTTTCTCTGTCCCACAAGGCCATTCAAACCTCCTGGTATATTTAGATCATGTCCTATAGTTTTCTTAACTCTTCTAAAACTTTCCCACTCTTTCTACGAGTCGAATACATCAATATGCTTATCTTTCCGCTTACAATTGATTCCACTCAAGGGCAGCATACACATTTTTCCATGTCCGGTGTAAGATGTCCATATGCTTGTTAATTAATGAAGCATTCCTTCAAAATTCAATGAGTTGAAGCACCTTGTGTTGCATGGTTGTTGCTTCTTTCATCCTTTTGTGGGGGATCAAGTGCAATACAACAATGGCAGAACTTAGGGGAGGAGAGTAAAGGAAGGAAGTAACAAAACATACATACATTATTGTACCTCATTGATGGGTAATTCAATGTGTTGGGTGGACTTAGAGGTCTAGAAAGTATTAAGTAGTTGTCTTTGTCCAAGGTTTAAATAGTGGACAAGTTCCAACCTCGTTGGAGTCATGAATTAAGAGTCACTTTGCACGTTTTGAAACTTATGTGGAAAGGTTATGCTTCCACCATTGTTTGTGTCTACCTTTGTGGTACCGTACATTTGACATTGAATGGAGTTCGACAATAAACATTTATTACCCATGGGCACTGGACCATGTTGTGTCCTTGGTGATAAACTCTGAATGGTGACAACATTGTTTGACACAGCAGATGTGGCAAAGTAGGTTGATTGACTCCATAGTCCCGTTTCGAGATGGAACGTGCATGTAACGTTGGATGATTTTTGGGGGCACGTATAATGCATGGCCTATGACACCCAAGCAGCATTAAAGACCAAGAAAACCAGAAATGTCATCGAAAATGGCAAACATTACACATGATTTCACAAGGTCACTTTTGGCGCAATGAGGACAAGAGCTTGTTGGGTCACTAAAGTTATTGATGTTGTATCTATGGGAACGTCTGGTGTAGTCATGCTTGAAGGGTGAATTTGTTTTTAAGGATAGCGGGTTACAAACACCTTGGTGAACATAATGAACACAAAAAGGGGGCATTATATGTGATTCGTGGTTTGGCTAAGAAAATTTGTTGAAAATGTGTGATTGAAGGTGGTGGCATGGCCACCATTTGCACCCAAAATACGGGAAATCACATCAATAAGGGGTACTTGAGTGCTTATAGGTGTGAAACCTATGACGCACATGATGAAGATGTGTTGAATGATTTGTCAGGTTACATTGGGTTGTAGGTTCTTGATGCTTCATTGGCGGTTGGAAGCAGAATACACATAAACTAAGTAACATTCACAATATAGGTCATGTGAATACAAAGCCAAAGCACAAAAATAAGGGGTGTTACCAATTGGTGATGCCATGTGTGAACGATTTGACAATCCGCATTGGCAATTGTTACTATGCACTAGCATTTGGTTGTGGAATGAAACACGAGCAAAGTTGGCATGGCACTAGGGACCGCCAAAAATTGGTGGTATTGCACTTGGGGGAGATGGGCGAACATGTTCAAAAGTTAGTGCGTACATCACGACTAGTGAAAATCGATAGGGGGACATTTAACGCGTGTGTTGTTTGCTACTGCTTCGACATGGAGTGGGAGCAATGATTTGACCACGTGTTTAGAAATAGTACGAGCATGGAGAACTCTATCAATGGTTGGTGAGCTCAAAGTCTTCAGACATATGTCGCACATACTATACTATGCGTAAGAAGTAAGAGCTCTCCGTCCTTGCACGCATGACATGGTGTTTGAGGTACTCAAAAGGAAAATACTTCGTTATGTAAGCCCTTGGCATGGCACAGTTCAAGTGGCTCGATTCATGTTTTGACTTTTCGGTTTTAAACCCTGACCGTCATAAACAACGACTGTTGTATTAAAAGCCTGCTTGGTCCTTAGATGTTTTCATGTTAATTTTCAATCTCCAGTGGACATCATCGGAAAGATGGTATGAAAGGGATGGCAGCCACGTGATGGCTTTGCTCTCCTTTTGAAGTTGTATTGTAACCTTATGTAATTGGTTTCATGATGTTAGAAGATCCGTTGCACAAGGACTTATGCGACGTTAGTTTTCTTACCAGTCGACGTTTTTGTCCGTTGACAACCCATCGAGTATTTCTTGACATTTCTCTTCACTTCTGTTTTGCTCGGACCACAATCTCTCTTCTAGCATGATGTCCCTGCAAAGGCAATCCCTAGTCCAAGAAAAAACATCTGAATCAAACAAAAAAGGGTAATAACCAGGGTTATTTGCAAATAAGATATCTGACATCATTAGCAAGCAAGTGACTCGTCTGACGACTTCTCCTCACACAAGAGGGGAAGGTTAGAAAAACTTTGTATCCATGGATTACAAGTTGCTTTAACCCATATTCAGTGAGTTACTACGAAATCCCAATGCACGCATACGTGCAACCAATCCTATGAGTTTTCCATTGTTGTATCTCACTATTGCTACTTTAGAAGTTTGTCTCTTCTTAAGAAAGCATTTGTCACCTTTCGTAGGACCTTGCCCTTGCCTTTCCCATTTCAGCTAAGTTTCGTGTACCACGCTTCTCTCACTTCCGCGAGCTATCCGCCATATGATCCGCTGTGAAAATACTATTTGCTTGTGCATCCAAAGTTAGATCACAAGAAGCCACGCCTTCTGAACATACATCATCACCAGCCACGCGTTCACAATTCAGATCTCCACACTCCCCTTCACTTATGCATCGACACATATATTGTGTCAAATCGCTTAAGTTGTTGATTCCTTTCTCTGTATAAGTAGACTTTTCACCGTGTTATGAAAACGGATCTCAAGAACACCTCCCCTTGAAGTTAACTCAAACTGGCCCTTTGATTTTCACATATACTTTAGGATGTTTTGTTGCGTTATGCATTTGCAAGTTTTGAGATTGGATGTTCGAAAAACGTCCAACTTGGAAGAAAAGTCCTCGAATATCGACTAATGTACTCACCCTCACTCCAACAAGAAAAGGAAACCTTGACTTTGAGAGATGAATGAATACAACAACAAGATGTCACAAAAAGCCCCTAGTTTGCGGGCTACGCACCAAAGTTGCATATGCCCCTTGTGGCACATTGTGATTGCTACGTACGAGACATACACGGGTCTTTCTTTTTTATTGGGAATTTCTGTTATTCCACAAACAGCCCATCGCGTTGCAAGAACCGCGATGTTGAGTTCGACAGACGAGGGCATATTAGCCAAGTGCCATGCCCTCAGTGGCTATTCTTGAACCTTGTGATAGCTTCGGGCACTCTCGCAAACATACAAATTGAAGTATCACGACCTTTCGGTCGTCTTCTCAACGCATCACGACAAATCCGGATATATATAGATGCATCACACATCTTTACTGTTGATTCTATAGTACTTTGACTTCTCGGCAGACCTTCTGAAGTCTGACCACTCACGGCGCAACTCGGCACGCGCCGCTCGCCATTGACCCCACGACCCTGACTCTACTTCATAAATGACTCGACACTTGCATGTATATGTTCAATCATTTTGACACAAGCCATCTAAGTAAATTTTCCGCTAAATGTAAATTGCTGAAGTGTCCCAGATTCTAAATCATGTTTTGTCTCGCTACTTTTACCTATTTAGCATCTACATTTTGTTCGTCATAACAGTGATGACACAGAAAAAACTTTGTTTTTTGTGAAGGCTAATTGGAAAGCGTGAGGTTCCAATCTAAAAAAGCATAAAGTTTGGTATTTAAGAAATCCTTTTTTATCTATCTTTTATAGTGACTACCCTTGTTTGAATGCATGGTACATGAGAAAACTCTGGGTCCATTTCCGGATCGTGTGCAATAATGTAGCAGCATGTTTTCTGCCAAGTTCTCTTGGACCAAAGTTTGAAGTTAGGAGCCAAAAATTCGGTTCGGTATGCTGACGAGGCACCGGTCAACATCAACGTGTGCTTTAGCAAGACGCTCGGTAAGAAAAAGTGAAAAACTGACTTGCCAGTTTTGAAATCAGTGTGACTTCTGAAGCCAGGTAAGAAATCCTTACTTCATCTTTTCCAAGTGACTTCTCTTGATGCAAACTACGAGTCGCGCTCAGATACTTTTGAAGAAGTCAGTTCCAAGTGTTTTCTACAGTGATCTCTGCAAAAGTTTTGTTGCTCGTCGAGGGAACGTCATTGGACTCCTGTCTGTTGGTGACTTGCAGAATTCCTGCCTTGTGATTTGGAGTTTGTTTTCTGTGCTAGTGATTGTTTCTCGTGTCCATTTACTTTCTTGGACACTAAAAACTTTGACCTGTTTCTGAATTACTTTGATAAACGTTTCCCAGTTCTCTGAGTGGTTGGTCGAGATTATTTCGTTACATTTTGGTCGGTCTAAGAGTGAGACGTTGAATTTCCAAACTCCTTTACCTTTTGAATCTTCTGCGTTGTGTATTACTGCTAGCACGCGGGCCGAGATGTGGTCACATAAAATACACCTACATAACATGGCTAACCTAAAATACGCAGAATGCCTTCCCAAAGCGTCCAAGTATCTATCCAGTTTCAGAAAGGCCAGAAAACAAGAAATGCTAATTACGGCACTAAAAAACTCTGTTAACCTTGTCTACAGCGACCTCAAATCAATGCAACAGCCAGCCTCTGCGTATTACATCAAACTCTACACCCCCCCACTCAACCAAGGTGATTCACCCCCATTCCCCCTCCTCCCCAAGTTCCCCCCCATATGACTACAGACCTCATCTGTCCAATATCACTCAAGGAAGTTCAAGACACCATAAACAGCTCCCCGAAAGGAAAATATATGGGCCGAGATGGGCTACCCAGCGAATTCTACAAGGCACATCCCCATGAAACACTACAACGACTATAAACCCTCTTCAAAGAATTTCTAGCTAACCCAGCCAGCCACCCCACCTTCACAGATCCCCTAACCTGCCTACTCTTCAAAAAGGGTGATCAAACAGACATCAAGAACTACAGACCAATTTCGTTACTCAACGTTTGCTATAAGCTTCTCGCAAAGATTCTAGCAAACAGGTTAAGAAAGATCCTCCCGTACATAATAAGCCCAGAGCAAATGGGTTTTGTCCACGATAGAAGTATTAAAGATACTCTCTCTTGTACCTTTGACCTTCATCATTGGTCACAAAATTCTCAAAATGACCTCACCTTCGTATTGGCGGACATTGAAAAATCATATGACACTCTCCTTCGGCCACATCTCTATGCAACAATGGAGGCCATGGGATTCCCGCCTCTTTTACCCAATGGATCCAGGCAACACTAACAAATACCCAAACAAGTATCGTGATAAACGGAAACAAATCCCCATAAATCACCACACTCACAGGTGTTAGACAAGGATGTCCGATTGCACCGCTTCTTTTCATCATAGGCATGGAACCACTTAACCAGCTACTAAAAAGAGGTATCCCAAACCAATACGCACCAAACGCCAAATCCCCACCTTCGGTGCCAACGCAGATGACACAACCATCTATGCCAAGGACCAAAAAGCCCTAGACTGTGCCTCAAAGATTCTGAATGACTGTAAAGCTCTCACAGGCCTTGTAGCAAATGCATCAAAAACATTCATCATGCCCACAAGCCTAGATTCTGAGGAACTAACAAACACCACCTTCCAACATACTACACAACCCCAAAGAGTGCTCGGCCTCTCCATAGAATAAGACCCAGTGGCACTCTTGATGTGGGAAACCATCAAAACTCAAATACAAGAGGCCATCAAGGTCTGGAGAAAATTCCACCTGCCACTGCTCACCAGAATCATTATTATCAAATCCTACGTAAGCCCCATATACCTCTTCCGCTTTGATGTATGCCCTCCCCCACCGGAAATTCTAAGACAACTCCAAACAACCATATTGAACTTTCTCGATAAAAAAAGGATGGTAAACTGCGCTTCGTCAATAGGAGCCTAGCAATCACGACACGATCAAAAGGAGGTCTAGGAATGCTATGCCCGATAAAAATCATCAAAGATAAAAGCGCGCAACAAGTTTATCAAATTCTTATCACCTCAACCCGACATCTGGAAGTCCGTTGACTGCCTATCGGAAAGTTTAAAAAAATCAGGACATTTCTTCCTATCCCACCCTGCAATCCTGTGGAACAAAAAAGTACAACAAACAAGGTGGTTCACAAATCTAACAAAATTCATGGCCACGCACCCCATCATTCTTCTACCCGCTTTCATTCGCCATGAAATTCCGGAGGAATTCATCGCCTTCAATAGCTTCCTCCTCAAGAGAAACAAGACCCCCTACAAATAAGACCATAGAGAGTTTTCCCTCTTCGACAAAGAAATTCAAGTCAAACATTTATTTCCAGAAGAAGGGAAGTGCCACACGAAAAACTTCACACCGCTAAATGACAAGGACTTCACACCGGAAGAAAAATCCAAGCTAGATAAAAATTTGCAACCTTATCCCACACGACTAGGTAAATTATATTCTTCACCAGTCTCCCATGCACACATATCCTTTCGAATACTGGTGCATCACGGAATAAAAAACAGACCCCCGTAATTCCTTTACAGAATCACGAGGGTAATTGATGAATACACCACGAAAACAATGTGGGTACAACCCGACCGCTCAATTGTTGAGACGGACAAAGAACCTCTCGTTCTACATGACATCAGCAGCCTAACACCAGCTCACATGGTTAGCAACATGTTTATAGGCTATGCAAACAACACGCTTCTGCCATCATAGAGACTAGGAAAAAGAGCACCAGAACTAATGAACCTTTACTAGATTCTTTAAAACAAACAATCAAGGAAGTCAAATATCCTGCAAATGGGAAGAAGACATTGGGGCCTCAATTTTGACCCAAGCCACAACCAAAATCATCAAATCAGAGCTATTACCCCCATCTAACAAAGACAAACTCCTACGGATTTTGCTTTGCTGCATAGAAGTGAGAACAAATCCGCTTTTTCCCGCCTCCCTCTGAAAACATCTGCCCACTATGCCCCCTCTTCAGAGAAACTATCACACACGCCTTTCAGGAATGTGAAAGACTACAACAGATCTTTCACAAACTATCTCATAGTCTTTCCCATTTCTGCAACCACCACCCCTTTCTCTTCGAACTCTCCCATCCAAGATACACCCTATAGCAACTACTACAATCCATTGTCTTTATCGAGATATGGTTGTACAAATGTCGCATCACATTAAACAGAGTTCATAACTGTCGCAACCCTACAGCCCTTTTTGCATCTAAGATATCACATGCCTTTATAACCCAACTGAACACTCACATTCTACTTCTGCACAAGAACAAACAAGTGCAAAAACTCACAAAGTTCCTTAGAAATCTAACTGCAAACCCACCACTGTGCAAGATAGATCATCGTCTAAACCCTTTGTTTGCGATCATCCACCCAGATCTAAAACTCGTATGGAACAACAAACCTAACCATCAAGGGGGCTGGGTATTACAGAGGGTCAGGTAACTGCAGCTTCTGTACCCCTTTTCCACATGGTTACGACCAGTGGAATGGACACCCTTAGGGGTGGAGGTTTAGTGGGTGACCAACCCTAACGGGAAGGAAGTCCCACATAACCCTACGGTTTCTGAACTGATGGGTACCTATGTTGGTATGAATCCGGTCATAAGGGGCGCAATGGCGTTGTAAGTTCCCACTGAAATGGTGCCAAATAAAAGGGTGACCATCTCTAAGGCCCTTTCTATCGCCGCAAAAACAAAAGAGGCGGGCATTGCAGGCAAAGCGTGCATAAGGTTACATAGTAACCGATCAAAAGTATTCATATCAGCATCTTTCAAGAGGCCAAATAATTGCCCGCAATCCGGACCACATAACGGAAGGATTGCAATGAGACTTTACCTCGTCCGTGGAATTGAAATCTGGTTGTAAATGGATTGCCAAAGTGTCACACACATTAAGTCAAACTTTTTTTTTGGTTTGTTCATGCATGCTCTTACACATTATGTATGGTTTGGGCGAACTTTTCCTAAATTACCTCAAGCTTTGCTGGAATTATTACAGCTTGTGTGGATGTAAAAGCTATAAAAGAACTGAAAATTGAAAAAATGCACTTTACGATACAACTTTATGTATAACAATTCACCAACATATTGAAGAAGAACCTCAAAAGGCATTTCTTCTCGTTTGTTTCCCATGAATTTTGTTTTATCTCATGATAAATTCATTTTAATGAGATTTATTTGCTCTTCTATCATGAAAATTTTAGTTTCACATATTTATGATGAACTTCACAAAAAAAACCTTTGAAAAAATCGGATGAGCTTTGAATGTTTCATTATGTTATGAAAATTAATACAACGTAATTATTGGCAGAATGTAATCTATTTACCTTCTTCTATGATGGTGGTTGAATTTATCTTCTTTCAATTGCATTTTGACCTTGTTTGAAGCCGGGTTCACGAGTCACAAGAGTTCATCATGACGACCACTTTCGTGAAATAGGACAGGGCGTGGCCAAGGTTGGACACAACGCAACGTACAGTCCTTACCCTGTTGCTGTGTCGTCGGACTGGAGACTCCTTACTATCCGGGGTCTGTCTGGACATGTCAGTCGATGTCGGTGATTTTTTTGTACTGGGTCAACCTCAGCATGACGTCCGCGAACGTGGGGAGGTAGACAGTCCTACAAATTCTAGCACCCTGATTGGTGGATACGTCAAAAAAATGACCGATCCACCAATCACAATTTCCTGCGGCAGAAACACACAAAAAGAAGAAAACAAAGGGTTACTATGGGGCGGTTCCGCAATGGACTACATAGTTTGTAGTCTATCCTAATCGAGCGGGACCAAAACTGGCGAGCTCCCACGAGGTGGGCCATCTACGTCGCGTACCGGCCGTCTGCTTTGCGACGAGTTTGCGACGTTGCGACAGTTTTCCCTCGTAGTTAGGATGGACTAAATAGTTAGAGGTCGGGTTATTGACTACTTAGTTAAAAATCATCGACTAAATGATCGAAGTGCTTCAGACTAAGACTAATTAGTCAGAGTTTTACAGTTGTTTTGAATGTTGAACTTTTATTGAAAGCTCCGTTCTGGATCTCCACATCTCGTCTGGCGAATTTTTACAAGAATTGATGTTTGAATTCGAACATTTGAACACGCGGCTTGTCGTTTTGAACACCGGACAGGCGGCTCGTCCTCGGTGTCCCGGGTCGCGGTTTGCGTGTCGGGTGTGCATGCTTTAGTACAAGGTTGTGGCCTCTTGTATGTCATTTATCATTCTTATGACCAGTACCCACCATGCACCCCAACCGTCGTCACTTCGCGGCCTCCTCCTCGTCCGCCTCCTTTCTTCACAGTGCACCCGTCTCAGTGCCCACTATGCCACCCGTGCCCCTCATTTCGCTTCCAATGAACGGCCGCTAGTTCAGGCTCCAGAACGACATGCGTGAGATGAACGAGGTTGCCCGTCAACGTCAGAGGCTCAGCCCCCACGCTCCATCATCATCGGAGCTTGTCGCTCCCGACAAGTTCAACCGCACGCCGTTGGCTGGTAACAATGACTCAGTGTCCGAGGGCAACCATTACGTGCCTTCTCCACCGCTATGGGACGAGGCGCGCATGCAGTACTATTCGCGCATGCGAGACGAAGGTCCCGCACTCGTGGCAAAGCCAGTTCCTGACGTGGCGGCCGTGGACATGACAGACACTGGGAGTCAAACCGCTGACCAAGCTGCTCCTATGTCTACAACTCTTACGGAAGGTAACGTAATCGTGGACACGTTGGTCGGGCACGGCAAGAATTGGTGGACGCCCTACAAGGATGTCATCCTGCTGAAGTTGGCAAATGAGTACGCCGCTGAGTTTCCCAAAATTTGCGGCTGGCAGACGAAGATGCATTTAGTCATCGCCCCGGAGTTTTGTAAAACTGTTAAGGAACAGCTGATAGTGGAGCAAATCCGCAACTGCTGCAACAACATCGCCAAGCAGTGGCGCATTGCTTTCGACATTGTCGGTAAGTATGAAAATCAATTGGATTGTATTCGCTGGACTATCAAGCTGGATAACAAGGAGTGGGAGGATTTGAGGCGTACTAACCCAACCGCTGCAAAATTACAAGGCAAAAATTTGCCCCGGTTTGAGCCAGGCACTACACTTTGGCTTTGCGATAAAGCGGTGGATTCTAATGCATTTAGTTTGGAGCAGGCACGTGTCATTAGGCAAAAGGACAAATGTGTGGGTACAGTTCAGCATGATGACGTACGCATTGTCAAGCGTAAGGTCTTCGACCGTCAAGTTGATAGTGTCGCTAACCTTGTCAAGAACGCTGCTTGAATGGAGTGCGTCATCAAGGACGATGGTCCAAAGACGCCATGGGCCATGGCTGTCTTGGATGTGAACGAGGACAAGACGATGACCGATGATGACAAATTGGAGCTCTTGGATTTGCTGGAGAAGGATGATAAGCTGTGCGTGCTGTATGTGTATTCCAAGGGGGGGTTGTGCGCCCGCGTACTGAGCATGAGTCTTGGGCACGCAGTAGGACACGATGAGCATGGCGAAGGCGGTGATGCAGGCGACGACAAGGAGGAGGATGACGAGGACGGCAAACATGACGAGGTCAACAAGGACGAGGAGGACGTGAGGTGTGGGAGCGTGATGATGCGCACGGTGACATGCACGTCGGTGAAAGTACTGACCTCGCTGCCGACAAGGAGCTTGAAGCATAGGTGCTCTTTGTTTATCCGTTTGTTTGTCTTTGTATCTTACAACCTTTGTAATCAATAAGCTCCTCTCCTTTCGTATTGCAATATTGCTTGTGTAATGTTAAAAGAGTACAACAAAATGTATGACTTTTACTATGAGAAGTCGTAATATTACATGAGAATCATTGCAATGTGTTTTATTCGTCATCACTAATGGAAACATAGTCAATCCACATAGCCGAGGCAATGTCATGACGTCGTGCACTGATGTATGCATCACCATGTTGTCAACCACGTGGTCGGACACGTGTAGGGATTGCGTATCCATTTGTTGCTGGTGCATGTTCTCTCCACCCAGGGTATGCTACATCTAGTCTTTCTTGAATGAGATTATGCATCACAAAGCAAGAGAGAACGAACAAACTTTGGAAAGATTTCTCATACGCAGGTAGTCCATGCAGATTTCTGAATCGCGCTTTGACGATGCCGAACGCCCGTTCGATGCAGGATCGTGCGGAGGCATGTCGGAGGTTAAAAAGCTCCTCAGCATTACTAGGACGTAGTGCACCAGGTCTGAATTCTTGTACATGATAACGGACCCCACGAAAAGGCTGCATGAGGCCGAACCCTTCACGAAAGGCTGCGTCTGCCAAAACAAACTTGGATAGTGGTAGCCGATATCCGCGACGCATGGCGTCTGCAAACATCCTTACGTCGTGCACGGATCCTTCCCAACCGACTGTTACAAATGAAAAATGGAGGTCGAAAGTGCATGCCGCAAGGGCGTTCTGCAAAACCTGTGAATGGCGGTTGATGTATGTGATCTTACGGTCGCGGTTCACAATTGTTGGCACGTGTGTGCCATCGATGGCTCCCACACAGTCAACGAAGTATGGGAGGTAATCTCGACGGTTCTCCCACGCTGAGTACGGAGGGTCATCTCCGCGAGGTTGCCAGATAACCACAGGCGCAAGGTCGAGAAGCGCCTACACGACTTCTCGAAGCACACGGACAATTGTCGCTGGTTCACGTTGAAACCGCTCTGTCAGCTGACGGACGGACATGGCGTGGCAAACACATTGGAGGTAGATGAATAGTTTCTCATCCGACCTCACTTGTGTGCTGCGCAAGCCCCCACGCGTGGTCATGACATCGTGGATGCCACACCACGTGGCCACCGTCATTCGAGACATGTTGTACAGCCGTAATGGGTGTCCCCGCCGAAGCTCGGTCAGCCATTCCGCTCCTCGGAATTCCCCGTCGTGCATTCGACGTCGCGTGAGCCGATAGAGAACTCTTAGAACGAGGGAACCAATGAGCTCCCTGATGTGGTGCACCACCCTCACACGAATGTCTCGCAGGTATCGGACAAGTGCACGGCGTGCTGCTGCTCTGCGTCGTAGTTGATCCATGGCGGCTGCTTGTACATACGGACGAACACGACTTTGCATTGAACAGCAACAGACAGTCACCGTGACAAAGTGCAACCCGTTGCGCTTTGACGGTGCGACACGATCGACATGACACGAGGAGCACGTGTCAACTGGCGGTCCAACGTTCAATTCCTGAGAGCAAGAATACTATGGACTACTTAGTTATGGACTTTAGTTCGTAGGCGGATTCACGCAGGAAAAGAAACCTTAACTATTTAGTCTGAACTTGTTCCCCAACGGCTCCCGTGGGCGGCTGACTATTTAGTCCAAGCGCACAAAAGTTCTAGTTTGAACTTCAAACTATTTTGTCGATTTGGGAACCCCCCCCCTATGTAACCCAAAAAGTCATTGGACTCTCAACTTCTATCTTCTGACCATGAAAACTCCGCATTCACCGTTCCCGAAACAGAACGCGGCACATGTCGGTCAGAAGGACGAGAGTGAGGTCTTGACTACGGAGGCGATCTGACCTTCGATGTGAGGTCCTAGGTTGCAGGACCTGCACTCAACGTCGAACCGAATCTGGAGCCGAACGGAAATGGGTGTTCGGAGAATCCGTTTGTCGAGGGCTGTGTCTAGCAACACCTGCTTACAAGGAAGAAATTGGAACATCTTCGGAGGTTTGGGATTTAGGAATTTGAACTTTGACAACACGTGAATATTTTGATGTTAGGATTCACGAATCCAGATTGTTTGCGGGAATGAACACAGTTGTCTATCCCGTAATCCTCTAGAATCGACAGTTTTCATCTCTCAAGAAAACCTACTGGCGATATCCTTTGGTAAAAACTACTGACGAGATATTCTCCGCCGACATGGCAAGTCGATGGCCGGATTCTCACATCGGACGATGGACAGCTCAACCACGACAAGGATCCGAGTTTGGTTTCAGACCGATTTGTTCAATGGTCAGGGTATGAAATACATAGGATACTCACAACTGAAAATTATGTTTTGTTACGATTGATGCGGACCGTGGATCCTATTCTTCATCTGGATTAACGCCGCATCGATTCGAGCAACCGTAAAGTCACCTTCCGCCACTTTTTCCTCTCGTCTTTCCGAAGCTCACATTTTGGGGTGATTTATGATCATGAAAAGACCCATTTTTCATTTTTGGATCTTTGGAGACGCTGCTTTTGAAACATATGTCATCGGAAACTACTCATTATACTGCCGGAAGCTCCTGAGGGTATATCGAAATGGTTGCATCGTGCATTTCCGCCTTTTTATGTTTCCTCACCCTATTCGTAAATGCTCTTCTTCACTTTTTCCAACACAACCTCTCGTCGAAGTGGTGGATCTGTGTATCGAATGCAATGGGACCCTCGTATGAACGTTTTTCTTTCCGGTGTTGAATTCCCTTTCTTGAACATTAAAAGTAGCATTCACACTTTCCACCCCAGGGTGTACGGCAATAACACAGTATACTCGACGACGTGGTAGATTATAGCGACACAATGAACTCCTAAGGTTGAACAAAAATCAAAACCCGTAATTGCTATATTCTAAAATCGTACGGAGTGTCAGGAAATAAAAAAGTTAATTTTATGGTTCTTGAAATATTTTATTCCCGAACGGTGGATGCTAAGAGCTCTGTCCTCGGATTTGGGTTGTTTCCTTTTCGAGCAACCTTTAGCGAACGGTGTTCCGTTTCTCTTCGTGGCGAGCACCTGTGACTGGTTTCTTAACGCGACAAAGTTGATGTCGAGTTGATTTGGTAAAGTTCCCTGTCCTGCGTGTGAGGCATGTCAAAATCTTTCTTTACTGCATACTCGGGTGATTATGGGTAAGGCTGAATGGGGCTGAAAGGGGCTGTATTAGATTTTGAAACGCTACAAGACAGTCTACATTCATGTTTGCTGAGGGACTTTTTATGTCCACAATCTGTGCTCTGTTTATCCTTCTTCCACAACGCT
>SZWC01016273.1:19009-29974 GCA_023375785.1 Penium margaritaceum
CTCCCCTCCCCCCCCTCCCGTCCTGCACTTCCACTCCTACTCGTACATCCCTATTGCCCCCGTGCCCCCTCACACAAATCTGCCCAGCAGAATGCGTGCTGATCTGGGCAGTCGGCCCCTCGGGCCGTTCACATTTTTACTCTCCTCACCATTGTCCTCTCACGCAGACGCCCTCTTCGACAGCTCTGTCGATGACTTCCTCACCGACGCCGAGCTCGACGCGATGGAAGTCGACCTACCCGCATCCTCGCGCAAACGCCCACACTCCCCGGACAACCGAGCTAATGCTGCTCCAGGTGCTCCCCTCTCCCTTCCCCTACAAACAGTAACCAGTCGCATTGCATGCTCATTCTCCTCTCCTCACCCACCCCCCCCTCCTCGTTTACGGCCGCTCCTTGCAGGTGATCCGCAACGCCTTGCCTCGATGTCCCTCCCATCAACGACGGCACCAACACTGCCAAGGGGAGAACCCGCACCTCAAGGTGGACACCACCCCATCGCGCCGCCCTCGGCTGGGCCACCCCAAGTGCCCCCCCCAACACCGCATCCTTTCGAAGCATCGGGCCTCAACACCACCTCTCAACCCCCCCACCCCCAAGGGCTGCCAGGTATGCGGATCCTCTCTCCCTCCCTACCACTTCTCACCCTTTCAATCGTCATGGGTTCAGTTGACAACACCCTCACCCACGCAACTGTCTGTAATTCATTTGCTACCTACCCCTGGTCGCACTCCCTCTCCTTGCCTCTAGCCCTGGATACCCCCACCCCCTTTTGCTCCCCACATGTGTACCCTATCAGATCTTGCCACTCATCCTTTTCCTCCCATGCTCAAGCTCTGACCCTTGCATATATTGCCACCTCCCCCTCCCACACTCTCCCTCTGTCCCAACGTGCTCTCAATCCTCATCTCAATATATATCCTTCCCCTCCTTCTCTCTCTGCAGGAGGTCCTGGCCCTGTGCCCTCGCCGGTGGCCGCGGCAGCCCCAACCGCCCTGAACGTTCCCCAACCCGCTCTTAACCTGCCTCCAAGCGCCCCACCCACCTCAACTCCAACAGCCGACTCCAACCCCACTGACCTACCACAGCGACTCTACTCCATCCAACAGACCCTTGCACTAGCCGCAAAATAGGAGGTCTCAGAAGATGAGGCCATAGTAGAAACCTCCAGGCTTGCTAATACTGCTGCTGGTCGTATGCTTGCATTGTCATTTCTGCCAGAACTGAAAGACTTTTCCTCTGCTATAGTCTTTCGCTTCCTAGACATCCTTGTTCAGAAAAACCTCTTGCAAGAAGAACACATTTCTGCTGTTCATTCAGAAGAAGCAGAACCAATACCTAGGAGGGGAACTGTATACCACCGCCTTTTTGTCACACTCCCACCTATGGGCCCAAACATAACTCTGCGTGCGATGGCTGCTTGCCCCTTCACGTTCACGCATGATGGTTCAGACTTCACCATCACTGCTTCCCGCATTGCATGCCCTGACTTTGAGGAATACCTAGAGGCATGGCCTGAGTACAAGGAACGGGTGCTCACCGTAAGGATGAAGCCAAAACAGTATGACCTGGACAATGTCAACAGCCTGCTATGCACTGTCATCCACCCCAACCAGACCCGTCCCTTCCTGGCAGGCCTGCTCCACCTGCACTATTATGAGGACTCCCTGACAGGCAAGAGGAACGGGACCATCCGCGGCATCGCAGTCCCCCATGACGACGACAAGAAACTTGCCAACTTCCCGGCAGTGCTCACGTTCCACCATTCTGATAAGTCCAGAACCCTCTTCAACATGGACATGTTCAGCTGCGACTATTGCGGCCTCAACCACAAGACGGCGCATCATCGCATCTTCTCCCTGGACACTCACAAGCATGTCCACCGGGCAAATGACACCCTCATAACAATTCACAAGGCAAACCGTAAGTTCCCTCATACTCCCGCACTCCTCTTCTCTATTCTGCGCCAAGAATCTCACTACTACTCTCTACACCACAGGCTCATTCTTCAAGAAGTGCGCCCTCCAGACATACCTCGAAGACGATATTGGCATCATGCTCACCGGTGTTACCGCCAATCGCGAGCACTTCACATGCCTCTGGCCAAACTGCGGCCCGCTCTTCGGCAACAACCTGGCAGACCTGGCTATCCACATCAACACGCCAGCTCATGTCGCGGCACTCAAGCACAGCCTCACAGTGCCCAACGCAGAAGACACCCTCCTCGTCTCACCTTCAGCATCTTTCCAGGAGCTGAATCACACCCGCCAACACTGGATGGCGACGCGATACTCCTCTGCAGCGCCTCCACATGCACAATCATCCTCCGAGACCCGCAACGACATGGGTACCGTACCGAACTCGGCCACACCTCCCACAGCCAGGGCACAGCACCCTGGCAACCTCCGCAAGCCCAACCCAAGACGCTCCGCGCCGGGCTTCCTCAAGTGACGCCCCTACTCTCCCGACAAGGTATTGCTCAAGATCTTCTCCATACCACACAGCACCTCCATAGACACACCCTCACTCACAACCACCTGTTTTCCCCGTGCAGATACTATCGCCGTCGTGTGCGCCTTCTTAGACGCCCGACCAAACATGGTATCCATCAAACTCTCCCCACCCGACTCCAAATGCAACGGATAAGGAGCTACCAACACAGACTTCAGCTCCCACTCTTAGTGTGTGATGTCCTCTCTCGTTCCCTTCATCTTCTATCCCAAATACTCGCTTGTCTCACGTATCTTGCATCTATCTGCTGTCTAGCCCCTTGGGATCTAGACCTACGCTTCCTTCAATCATATCTCCATGACCACAACCTCTCACATCCTCTCACGTTTGCTATGAACTCCAACACCCATGTAAGATCCTTTAACAAAGCCTTATTTATGACACATACCCCGCAAGAACACAACCCTACCACTCCCCCTACTCCCCAAACCCCACTGTCTGAAAGGCCCCAAAGCGTGACCAAACTTCAAACAAACCATAACAATCTCTCCACCCGCTCAAACCCACTCTGTCCAAAACACAGTCCCTTCTCGGCTAACCCATATACCCTATGTAAACCGTCTCTCTTGTACCAACGTGCTGAGAGCACCAAACGAACTCACCCTATCCTTCAAACACCCATAACCCCACGACATACTCCTAGCTCTCACTCTAATAACCAATCGGTTGGACAAAATGCACTCGTCCTCGTGGGTTGGCAGCCGTCCTCCCTCAACGGCCCTCCAATCCCCCACTACCAACTCCAACGCCCTTTTGACCTTAGGCAAGTAAAAAGAAAACTACACCATCTACAGTCTCAGTCGAACGAACCGCCGCGTACAGCACGCCTCAATATCCTACATATGAACTGCAATGGCATGAACTCGACCGCAAAACAAAACAACCTCTACCATTTCTTACATGCCCATAACATTCACATTGCTATCTTCACCGAAACTCACATTCAGTCCTCTCATTCCCTCCTATATTCCTATCTGGACGAACACTACCACACCTTTGTTTGCCCCTCTTCCTCCCCCTACACCGGAGGAATAGTAATAGCAGCTTCTAAACAAGCACTTCTCCTGAACCCCAAGACCCTCATTCCCGGACGAGCGACCTCCTTTTCCCTCCAATGGCACACACACACACACACACACACACACACACCATCCCGATCGCAACGATATATGCACCAGCTCAAATATCAGATCGAGAACCATTTTGGGATAAACTGCACTCCCTCCTCAAGGACGCCCCACCCCAAATACTGCTTGGCGATTTTAACGCAGTCACACAATCGACTGACAGATCTCCCCCATCTCGGGACCCAGACTCCGACTGCCTCTCTGCAATGCTACAAAATCTGAACTTAAGCGACATGTTCCATCTCTTCTATCCTACACAACAATCCTTCACGTACAAATTTGAACCCACCAACTCCTTTTCTCGATTAGATCGCATATACCACCACCCCAGACTACACACCCCAATCTCCAACACCACCCACCTTCCACTCACGCCTCAACTCTCTGACCACATCCAAGCCAACCTCCTCACCCTTCTCCCTCCTCACGTTCCCAACCGAGGATCCTCAGTCTGGAAACTAAACACCTCTCTTCTGGAACGACCCTACGTCCGCAACATCCTGCCTACACTCATCCAAGAACACTGGCTTCTCACAAAGCATACCCTCACATCGCACCTCAAGCACTTCAGCCAGCAGGAAGTAGAGCGAAAGCGCAAAACCCTCCAGCACCTCGAGCGTAAACTCGCCTCCACTCAAGAGGCATGCCGAACAAATCCCACTACACCTCTGTTAGCAAAACTTCACACCACCGAACAACAACTGCATAACTACTATTCTTCACGTGTCCTCTCCCACCGAGAAAGATCGCTCTTGAAATGGAACACAAAAGGAAATCGGGCCTCGACCCTTCTCACCAAGAAAATTACACCCCCAAAAAGCTCATCGACCATCCTCGCCTTACGAGATAGCGACGGCTCCCTCCAATCCACACCCGAAGCACTATCCCGCATCACCCGAACCGTCTTCCAGCGCATTTACCAACAACCACAACACATCGAAACCTTTGCCCCCTTCCTGCTTCCACAATACAGGAAACACATCCCACCCCACATACTGGCCGAACTAATGGCGCCGATCACCCACAGTGAGGTGGTAGATGCAGCACTTTCACAGGCACTCCACAAAACCCCAGGACCCAACGGCCTTCCTGGAGAATTCTATAAAACCTTCATCCCCCATATCGCCTCCCAGCTCCTCCAATTCTACAACCAGATCTTCACCGACCCCTCCCACATGGGGGACTTTGCCTCCTCCATAACCACACTCATCCCTTAAAAGGGTGACCCCTATGACATTGCACATTACAGGCCAATCTCCCTCCTGAATGTAAAACACAAAATCTTGGCCAAACTTCTCGCAACCCGGATGGCAAAGGCACTCCCACACATTATCCATCAGGACCAGACCGGATTTGTCCCAGGACGAAACATACGACATGCTCTCTCACAACTATATGACCTGCACCATTTGTCTACTCGCTCCTCCTCCCCACTTTACTTCCTAGCGGCAGACATTGAAAAGGCATATGACTCCCTCAATCGGGACTACCTATATGCGGCTCTCCAACACCTTGGATTTCCAGAATCTTTCATTCGGTGGATCAATGTACTACACTACCACACTACGACACAGTTCATGATTAACGGACACCTCACCTCTCCCATCACCCTCCAATCGGGGGTACGACAAGGCTGTCCTATAGCTCCACTACTCTTCATCTGTGCTATGGAACCCATCGCAGACTTCCTCCGTCACCATCTCCAAGGAATACCTATTGCTCCACATCTCCGGAAGTCCATCGTTGGCTACGCAGATGATGTGACCCTTATCCTCTCGACCGCGAACGAAATCTAGACTGCCGCCTGCTGCCTTCGAACATGCGCCAAATACACAGGACTCCGCACGAATTATCGCAAGACAAACATTCTCCCAATCGGTGCTCACACGCCGGCTCCATCACATTCCCCATTTCAACTCGCAGACTCCCCTATTCGCATCCTAGGCCATTTCTTCCGCCCAACCCTTAATCCTGACCACACATGGAACCCAATACTGCGCCGACTCGAAGCATCTGTCTCATACTGGCAGAAGACAAGGGCCCCAATTCAGACCAAAGCCATAGCAATCAATGCATATCTCAACGCCAAATTCCTCTACTACAGCTACGTCTGCCCTCCAGCACCAGACCACCTCCAAAGAATCAACACCCTTCTTTTCAACTTCCTTTCCTCCAATACCCCAAAAGAAGGTGACGGCCCAGGACTGAGGCTATACTCTCTGGCGTCTGCAGTCTCTCCCATCTCTAAAGGAGGACTCGGAGTCAAGTGGCCTACTGTCTTACTCGAAGCACAAGCTGCCAAATGGATTTACTCCTTTCTCCAACCTGGAGAAGCGCAGTGGAAGCATACACTCCTCTTTTCCCAAGACCTCCCCAAACAGGGTCACGTCTTCCTTTCCCACCCCCTCATATTACGACTCAAATTCCCCACCATCCACCCTAAATGGCTCATGGCTTTCAAAAATTTTCTAGCTTCGAACCCAACATTCCAGCCCCCACGAATAATCTTTGAAGAACTTTCTGAAGAGTACGTCGCTTTCAACCGGCACATTCTGAAAGACACGGGACATCCATTTGGATTAGATAGACGGGAGCGATGGCTTCTGTCCCAGGGGATCACCCTCGGGGACCTCGTGACACGTCCACCTTCATCTTGGTCAGCGGCTCGACAACGCACAATCCAACTCTTTCTGGAATCCATTCCCCTTTCTTGGAGGCGGACCCTTGCTCTCGGACCCTCTTTCCCCCTAGCACACCCCCATACCCCATACTTTACCATCAAAGACCTTATAGGCCTGCCCATAAAACTACTCTTTCACTTTCCTCGCCCCGCACTCTCATCAGCCGCACCATTCGAAGTAGACCCTGTCCACCTCACCCTTCGCCCCCACCCATGGGCCAGACCATCTCAAGTTCAAGGTAAATTCCTCACCCCGGTCTTCATCTCTATGGAGGACCGAATGATTGGCGTACCAGATCGCCCTGCAATCCCAGCATATAGGTTCTCACATGGACTCCTACCCTTGACCAAAGTCTACCACCGCCTCCTTCAGCAACATAAACTCACTCCATCATATGAGATGAATTGGAGCGACAATTTTCCTGGCACTCACTTTGACTGGCGCTCCATTCGGGCGAAACTTGATTACCTCCCCCTTGACCTCCGCCCTAAAGATGTGCAGACCAAGATTCTATTTCGTTCTTTACCAGTCGCCAGCCGCACCCGTTACCGCCGCAATGGAACAAGTGCCTGCCCATTCTGCGGGGAAGAGGAAACAATAGAACATTGTTTCCTCTTCTGCCGTCGGCTACACCCTCTCCGCCAACGAATGGAGACCTTTTTCAATGCTCTCTTCCCTAACATCCCTCTCACGACCCCGGAACTGCTTTTGGGTCCCATTAAGCCCAAAGTTTTTAATGCTGCCTGGTTTATCTTCCGTGCTACCTTGTTTCACCTCGTATGGCAAGAACGCTGGGCAGACCCAACCTCCTCCCCTTCTCCTAAGATCATTGCCACACTTGAAAAAGCCTTCCAAAAACACATATGGCTCGTTTGCACAATGCTATCTAGAAAGAACTCAAGGCGCACACGTGCAAAAGTCAAAGCCATTGAAGACGACTTCGCATCGGCCCACATATCTAATTTCCTTCTCCACAACAAAGACTGTCGGCTATCTCTAAGCTCCCGTTTCACCCTGTGGTGGAAGCATCCTCACCTCTACCCTCCGCCCTGACTTCCAGACCTGGGGGGCCGGGTTCAACTCCCGGGATTTTTTGGTGCTGAGGTAGCCCCCCCGCCTCAGTCGGTTACGACCAGGGGTAAAAAAACGTTTCGGGCCGAAGTCGGTTCAGGTTCGAAGACTGTATACTCTGAATCGCGGTCCGTTGCTCTTTCTCCCGCGCTGGCTGGAAGTCGCGGTCCGGGTCAGTTCTGACGCCTTGGAGAGCCGCCCCCCTCGACCCGGCTATCGATTTGCGCGAGCACCAAAATAGGATCCGTTCGTTTACTATGACTGAGCTTAACTTTCCATGTTGAGAACATCGAAGACACGAGTGCGTCGTTCTTGTCTTCATTGTTTTTCAGTCTCAATGAGCAGAGTCGATTTTTGTTTCGACGGTTGGAGTTGCGGAAATGTCGAGAGTCGAAACATTGTGGACATTGTAAGTTAACCATGTCGCCTCGGTCGAGTTGCAGAAGTCTCATGTCTATTGACTCTGAAAAGTACAACGTAAAACAAATGTTCACGTTGCTTAGAGGCAACTTCGACTGAAATGCGTGTGCTTTTTTCGATGCCAACCACCTATCGTCGTTCTTCAACTTTGGGTCGTCTTGACTCTTGCTCGTCTGGGTCGTAGTATTTATCGTCCTTTCTCAATTTCCCATGCACTTTCGTTTTCGTGTTGCAAAAGGCACTCCATGTCAGAACAACACAAAGAGGATCCTTTCTGACTTCAGACATTGCTGACAGGCTGGCTTCTGTCACTGCGGCCTTGAGGTTAGCCGATGACCCAGTGACCGTGGAGCCTGCTGCTTAGAACGATGTCCGCAGAGAGCGCCAAGTCCGCTTTAACCATAGTCGGCCGTCGGCTCCTCCATCCTCTACCTCCCCCTATTGTCCGGATTTCTGCTACTCGAAAATGGACAAGACCGGAGACCTAGTCCGCTGTGGTCTCCCGTTTTGGCGATCATGTAGATAGAGAGAGAGAGAGAGAGAGAGAGAGAGAGAGAGAGAGAGAGAGAGAGAGAGGGAGAGAGAGAGAGAGAACGCAGTCACAAACGGCGTGCGCAGTCGGACAGCGGATGGCATGAGACCAGTCAGCTCTTCAGCTGACTCACCAGAGGTGGTGGACATCGCATCCGGGTCGCATCTGCGCGGCACGACATGCATGCCATGCCATGGCCACGCGAGCATCGTCTGTGTTGCACCGACCGCCGATGCCGACCGGTGCCCCTCAACCACTGCCGTGCGACTGCCGTTGCTGCCAAACGGTATGGTCCATGGGCCAGTCCGACACGCGCTGTCCCCACTGAACCCCACTGCAGACGTCTGTCACACGCAGTGCATCTCCTGCAGACACACACACGAGACGTCTCACACACACATCCCTCATCAAGAAGGTAACGGCGGAAAGGGTTGCCGCGACAGCCTCCAGTGGTGAAGGGCAGCACTCGGCTGCTTATCGCCGGCGCCACTGTCGAACGGCCCTGCGAGGGAGTGAGCCTCTTGCTGTCGCATCCCGAGCAACGGTTGGCTTCGAGCTGTACGGCTACCTGACGCGCAGAGACGAGAAGAGCAGTCATACCTCGGCAGTCAGCCGGACTGTCGCGAACCGCACGCACGCACGGTAGAGGGGAGAGAGTGGGGGAGTGGGAGGGAGAAAAGTCCATCTCGCGAGTCCTCGTCGCGGACAGTGCGCCCCGACTCCCAAGCCGTTGTCTCTTGTGTGAATCCAGCACCTCGAGGCAGTGTGCGAGGAGTTGCATTTCAGATGCGCACACGCAGCCAAGGAGAAAATCGAACACAGGAAGGAATGTTGCCACGTGGAACGAAAGACGAACGGGAAAGCAGCAGCCCAAGTCGTCCACAGGTGGAGGTCGATGCCCGCTCGTACAGACCCCGAGCGGCTGCGCTCGTCGACCCGGCACAAAGGCACTAGGGCCCAATTGCGGAAGGAAACAAGCGCGTGAAGGGGTGAAGCCGAAGCAGCAGCAAAAGCAGGACACGTGTGCGTACAAGAACCGTTCGACCGCGGGACAACGAACAGCGCTGGAAAAGATCCAAGCAGGAACGTGTCGCGTCTGCTTTCAATTTCGTTGGTACATGCGTGTGGACCAAAGCTGTGGGACCCACCGGGACCCCAACGACCCAGTTGCGGGCCTGCCATAGCAGAGCAGAAAACGACAACTGCTCGTCGTTGACCTACTCGAGAAAGAAAGCACAGCAATGGCGTCCCGGTAGTGGTGGTTCTTCCCGACGGCGAGCGGTTGCGACTACACCAAACCAAAGCTCGTCTTGCCTCGCTTTTAGGGAAGCGCAGGCGAGCCAGCAACAGAATGATGCGGACAGTGGGAGTTCGAGGAATGGAAGGAGAAGTAGAGGAGAAGACAAGGGGATGGCGACGAGCATCGCGTTTGAGAGTGGGCAATGGAGGCGAGCTCCTCGCCCACGCGCAACGTTGCGGATGCGTCTCGCCCTGCAGCGAGAGAAGATTTGAGCGGCAGCAGCGGCATAAAGGCGGCTGCGCGGTGCACATCGCACCGCCTTGCACTTTCTTTTGCGCGCTGCTGCTGACCGTTGCAGCCTTCGGCGAATTCACGTCAGCTGCTGCTGCTACCGTAGCTGCCTCAGCGGCGGCGGAGACTGGTGTCGGCGGCCTGCACCAGGACAACCAGCGGCGACAGCAGCAGCAGCAGCAGCACCGTCAGCACAGGGAAAACCAAGCTCGCTGGCAGCAGCGACACAGTGGCCTTCGGCATGGCTCGTCGTCGGACAGTGGTAGTAGGAGGGTAGATAGCGGTAGGCTCGTGCTCGACAGACATGCACGGGCAGCAACGAAGGCAGAAGCAGCAGCAGCAACAGAAGCAGCAGCAGTAGCAGCAGCAGAAGCACAGGCATGGTCTGGTGAGCATGGTGTGGCGAGCCGCGTATCACTGCAGCTGCGGCGGATGCGCAATGCAGCGCGTGCGCATCGTGAGGCTGCTGCCGCTGCTGATGCTGCTGATTCCGCTGCTGCTGAGCTGGCACGAAGGCGAAGGAGGGCCGCGTACTCGTCCTCAGCAGTTTCCAGGAAAGAGCGGACACGGGCCATGTCTAGTGTCCAAAACTTCGGCAGAAGGAAAATCGGAAGCAGCAGCAGCAGCAGTGGCGGCGGTGGCGGCGGCGCCAGGAGGCTTGCGGGCGACCCGGGCTTCAAGTGGTATGACCAGCAGTGGAAGGCGCTGCACCGCCAATATGTTGATGAGGTGTCGGTGCTGACGTCAGCAGACATCATTTTCTATGGCGACTCGCTGACGGAGGTGGGTCCGCATGAATGATGTGGCGCGCGGGACGGCGAATCTAGGCAGTAGCTTATGGCGTGAGTCACGCCAGAAGATTCCTCCTTGTGGCGGGATTGAGGGTGGGCCCGGGATGGAAGTGAGAAGGGGGTGGGTGAAGGGGGAAGGGGGTGGGTGAAGGGGGTGGGTGAAGGGGGCCTGAGTCCGGCCATCAGTTCGGCTGACGGTCATGAGGTATGCATGCTGTTGGTAGATCTCACGACGACATGTGCGATGCAGCATGACAGCATGGCAGCATGGCAGTATGGCAGCATGGCAGCATGGCAGCATG
>SZWC01016273.1:54020-65588 GCA_023375785.1 Penium margaritaceum
TCTCTCTCTCTCTCTCTCTCTCTCTCTCTCTCTCTCTCTCTCTCTCTCTCTCTCTCTCTCTCTCTCTCTCTCTTTCTCACTCTCTCTCGCACACTTACGCTTATGCTGACATTATCTCCATCCGTGTGGCTGAACAATGTTTGCCTCATCTATATAGTGAAAGTTGTTGTTGTTCTCTTTTTTCCTTGTTTTCCAAGATACATGTGGATCTCTGTTCTGACGATACTTTTCTCTTTGTTGTATGTGCAGGAAATCATTGAGACCATCTTTTTTTACAAGGAGAGACAGATTATTGCTCATCCATTGCAGCTGAACTTTATGACTGTTTTTAAGTATGTTGGTAGTCTATATGCCTAGGAGATGCACATGCCCCTCCCTTCCCTCCCCTCATGCATGTTTTCCCTTTTGCCTTTTCTCCTCTCTTCATTGATCTGTCTCATTTCCCTTTTAAGCCACACACATAGTGCAAAATGATGAAAGTACGAAGCAAATTTTGCACAAATTACTCAACATATTGGCTGCCTGAGGATTGCTCACTCTTGCAAGGTGTCTGGGGTGACCCTTTCTTTAACCCTGGCCCTTGCCACAAGTGAAAGCGCCCAGGAAAGCATTGTCAAGTTGAGTGATATGAGGAACATCAAGGAGGGAAAACTATGCTAAAATTGTTCTGAGATTTTCCACACTTTTTGATTACAAGGGGTACTTCGTAACCCAAAAACCCTTCTATGAAGGAGTTTGTGATGATTGGGTCAAAAACTTGTGACGTCAGCATGTCGACGCCGCATCCATGTGACTTCGACATGCTATATTTTGACAAACGAGAGGGGTATATTGCTGATTTTCTATGCCTCCAAACTCGCGTCCGTGTAGAAGGGGCGGATCAGGCTTATTGTTCCGACATAGGGGCGGATCAGGATTATCGTTCCGACGTGGGGGCGGATGGGGCTTATTGTTTCGAGCGAGGGGGGGGGATCAAGCTTATTGTCCGAAATGAGGGGTATATGGTCATTGTGCCCTTTTGAATAACGTGCTTCAGTTTTCATGATGCAGAATTCTTTGCCGAGTGAATAATGAAGAACGGCGTCCACCAACAAAGTGGTCAATGCAACGTATCAATAATTCTTATATGATTTTGTGCATATGTAACACTGAGAATTAAAAGAGACCACGATCTTCTCGTCCCCTTATAAAATTTTTTATGCCTTTTTGCATGAAACCATAGCGAGAATAGTGGTGACAAAAATTCACAATGCATCAAACCATTACATGCAATTTTAAAGAAAAATTTGACATAAAAATCAAATGCGTGGGTTTTTTTGTTTTTTTATTATCTTCTTAGAATAGTATAGGCCATGGTGAGAAACATGGGAGTGGGTTCAACTAGAATGCAAGTATGAGAGTGGGTTCGTCTCAACTTCAATGTACGTTCGAAAGCAGGACTAAGGCTTTCTTGACCGGTCTTTTTCATCAGGGGTCCGTCTTAGAAAAATATTGTGCTTTCGCGAAGCCCGCGTGCCACATTTTTGGGCCGGCTCGCGTAACTACAGCGCAGGAGCCCTTGCGAACGGACCTTGCCACAAAAAATGCCGGTTGCGTCGCTCGCGAGGGAGGGAAAAACTGGCATCTAGTCAAAACTTTGCATGCACGAAGTGGAGATGACCCGGCCAAGGATGGACCCCTGATTATGGCCGAGGATGGCCCCCAGTGGAATAAAGAAGGAAATACAAAAACAATTGGCAACCCGGTAAATCAGTATAATGAGAAACGTATATTGTTGGTTTTTCACGCATCTATCATTTGTACTCTGATGTGTCCTCCCTGCTTGTGTACATCGACGTGCAAATGACTGACAGCGAGATGCGACGTTGCTGGAGTGTCGTCTGGTTGAGCCGACGCAAGATGAGGTCTACACATAGTTTGTTGGATCCTCCTCCCTCCGACGAGCTCAGCTCCATTGGCAGACCTCCTCGGCAGTCGTGCCTTCAACAGTCATTGCCGCTGCATATGCTGTCTGAACGCGTCCATCGACGTGTCTGATTGCACTGTTGTGTTCGCAACGCCATGTTATGCCTACGGTCCAAGTTTCATGATTTTCCCGCACTATTGGTTCTGGGGTTTAGCGTAGACGCTGCCTGGGTTTAGGTAGCCATAACCCCTCACAACTATTTTTCTAGCTGGTTCTGACTGAAAATTGGAACATAATACGCATGCTGCGTTTGCAGCATGCGTATTATGTTCCAATTTTCAGGCAAAACGGACAATGCCCGGGTTTTGGGCTGTCGGCCATCTGGTCACTGCTGACGTCGGCCATACTCGGCTCATGTCATTGCTTACGTCAAAAAGAACAACAACAAAAACTAAAGCAGCAACCTTGTAAATAGCGCAACAGCAGCTGCTAATGCCAGCCATCCTAGGCTGACATCACTACTAATGTCACTGCTGACATAAGCAGCACACAAGAAAAAAGAAAATGAGGGGAAACAAAAGGACACTATGGCAGGGAATGGAGAGGGGTCCTCCTCTGTTGGAGGGCCCCTCTTCCTGCAAAAACTGTCGCAGTTGCAATAGCAGCAGCAGCTGCTGCAATCGCGGCTGCAACGGCAACAGGAACACTAGTAGTAGCAACAACAACAACAACAACAGCCGCAGCAACAGCAGTAGGAGCAGCCATAACAACAGCCACAACAGCAACAGTAGTAGTAGCAGTAGCAACTACAACAACATCCGTCGTCGTTGCACCAACAGCAGCTGCACCAGCACCAACACCCTGTAGAATCTGTTGTCAGTCATGCTGGCTCGGCAGATCCACTCGCCGCTTTGCGCCAGCAGCTCGAAACGTTGACACAGTAGCTAGCCGCCGACAGAGCTGCCGCAACNCAACAAAAACTAAAGCAGCAACCTTGTAAATAGCGCAACAGCAGCTGCTAATGCCAGCCATCCTAGGCTGACATCACTACTAATGTCACTGCTGACATAAGCAGCACACAAGAAAAAAGAAAATGAGGGGAAACAAAAGGACACTATGGCAGGGAATGGAGAGGGGTCCTCCTCTGTTGGAGGGCCCCTCTTCCTGCAAAAACTGTCGCAGTTGCAATAGTAGCAGCAGCTGCTGCAATCGCGGCTGCAACGGCAACAGGAACACTAGTAGTAGCAACAACAACAACAACAACAACAGCCGCAGCAACAGCAGTAGGAGCAGCCATAACAACAGCCACAACAGCAACAGTAGTAGTAGCAGTAGCAACTACAAAAACATCCGTCGTCGTTGCACCAACAGCAGCTGCACCAGCACCAACACCCTGTAGAATCTGTTGTCAGTCATGCTGGCTCGGCAGATCCACTCGCCGCTTTGCGCCAGCAGCTCGAAACGTTGACACAGTAGCTAGCCGCCGACAGAGCTGCCGCAACGGTAACCGCAGCAGCAGCGTCAGCAGCCACCGCAAGAGTAGATGCAGCATCAGCACACACCTTTTGTTCCACCTGGATACACCAGCTCTGCGTTATCCTATGCCATGCAACACCTGGCACAACAACACACCCAACGCCAACAACAGACGATGACGTCAATCGTAGGCCCCAAAGTGGGTGCTGTCCGCAGGCCGAAGGACTTCGAAACCCCACCGTCTTCATCAAGGCTAGCGAGCAATTCTGGAGCTGGGAGCTCAGCTTCTCGATGTGGGCACAGGGCGAGAGCTTGTGGCCCTACTATGTCCTGCCCTTCGACTCCACCTAGGCCGGCCAAGTATATGACGCCGGCCCTCGTCCCTGTTGCCCCTCGAACTGCCCGTCTTGTCCTTGAGCCCTTCCTTGGCGACCTCACCACTGGCGCACTCCCTGACCCCACAGCAGCGTGGCACGTACTCACGAGCTCTCATCGTCTGTCCATTGACGCAGAGACCGCCTGATCCGTGAGTTCAACTCCCTCCGCATGGGGGAGACCGAGACGGTCATCTGTTATTGGCAGCACGCAGAGGGCATCCTACGCCGTCTCAGAGACGTCGCGCCACCCCCTCTCTCCACGCTCCTGACCATCAAGCGCGGCACCACCGACGCCTTCTCCCACGTCTTCGTCCACTACTCCAAGGAGGTCCTCGCTGCGATGGTTGCCCAGGGTACCCTCATGCCCAAGGTATACGAGCTCTTCCACCGCATCTAGGAGGCTTGTCAGGAGTTGCACGTCCATCGCACAGATTCCGTCGCCTCTCCTGTCGTCGCCTCAGTTGTTGTTGCCGCCCCAGTAGCAGCAGCGTCTTCCGGCGCCTCCTCATCCGGCAAGAAGAAGCGTAGGGGCAAGAAGGGCAAGGGCCCACAGGAGCGATCCAGCGGATCCGATAGTGGCAGCCTCGTCTACCACAACTGTGGCCGGTCAGGACACGGGTGGTACACGTGTTCGCTCCCGACTGACGAGGCTTGCGTCATCGCCACCATGCGCCGCCAGCATGAGCGTCACCTTGCCACCACTACCGATACTGTCGAGGCTCGTGCTACATCCGTGCAGCTCGTGACGGCTCCACCGGAGTATCTTCCGTAGCCGTCAGCGCCCACTCCTCTGTGGCCGGCGCCTTCCTCCTCCTTCTTGGACTCCGGTGTCGTCACACCGTAATCGGTTTACTCTGACAGACCCTCCGCCCGTGAGCATTAGTTGGAGCAGTTCATCGCACTCCATCTCGGCCTTCCTCGCCCTCCTCCCCAGGGAAGTGCGGGTTGCGTTGTCGCTGGTTCCACTGCCCTACCCTGCATGACAGAGTTTTTCCCTTTCGTCCACTCCGTCCTCTACCGTGCCCTTCCCACCTGCTCCTCTTCATGATGATGTCGCCTTGCTGGATGACTGGCTGTCCCGGTTCGAACCTCCGTCCACTGCGTCTGCGTCGCTCGCCCACTGCCATGTGACTGTCAGCGCCCTTGCCACACCGGTCCAGGATCCGTCAGAGACCTGATCAAAACTGCCATCCTCGCTGCTGCTGCACGGTGCTGCTGTAGCTGTCGGATGCTGCTGCTGCCCGTTGTTGCTGCTACTGTCGGTTGCTGCCGCTGCTCGCTACTAGTTGCTTGCTGTTCGCTACTGTTTGCGCGTGCTACTGCTGCTGTCGCACTAGCAGCAGCACAGTCACTTTCCTAGAGTCATCGCCATGTGGGTCGACGCCGCTCCACCGTTGGTCCTGCGTGCCGACCGCGCGCCCACCAACGATACCACCATCGTGGGATCAGTGCTGCTGAAAAAATGTCGATAGCATTTCTCCCCCATTGGGAGTGTTTTGACGACACCACCCGGCGGGTCAACGCTGCCAGAAAAAATCTGGCAACATTTCCCCTACACGAAATCGTTCTGGGGACCGCCGGCGTTGACTGGACCTGTTCGCCTGTGTTCTGTTACTTATCTTGCGCTCTGGCTAGATACCAAGCCAGAATTCTCCTATAGTAGCAGGTTGGAGCGGCAGCGTTGTTGATGCAGCGCACGGGAACCCACGCTCGTTGCTTAAGCTGCCCCCTAATTCTGCTACACCAGAGCCTAAGTCTGAGAGCTCTGGTGTTTGTTACTCACAATTGCGCGCGCCGGAGTTAGCTCCATATAATAGTTAAAACCTGCAAATGACTGAGTAAGAACTCAGAATGAGCTACAATGGGAGATCCCTCCAAATTCTACCTCCGCACCAGCTCCGTAGAGCTTTTTACTAGGTTTCTAAGCCAAACAGAAAAAAGACGTATTTTTTGGCAGGCAGGGTGTTCTCCGTGAGCCCTGCCAGATGGCCGACAGCCCAAAACCCGAGCGTTGTCCGTTTTGCCTGAAAACTATAACATACCATAATATGCACGCTGTAAACGCAGTCATGCAGTCAGAACCAGCTAGAAAAATAGCAGTGAGGAGTTATGGCTGCCTAAACCCAGGCAGCGTCTACGCTAAACCTCGGTACCAACAGTGCCTGAAAATCATGAAACTTGGAAACTAGGTATAACATGGCGTTGCGAACACCAAAGTGCAGTCAGACACGTCACTGGACACGAGCAGAGAGCATATGCAGCGACAGTGACTGCTGGCGTGTGGTCATATGCATACACATACACATATATATATCGATATCGATATACAGATAAATATCGATATAGATATAGATATATATAGATATGGATATAGATACAGATACAGATACAGATACAGATACAGATACAGACACAGATACAGATACAGATACAGATACAGATACAGATACAGATACAGATACAGATACAGATACAGATACAAATACAGATACAGATATAGATACAGATACAGATACAGATAGAGATACAGATACAGATAGAGATACAGATACAGATACAAATACAGATACAGATACAGATACAGAAACAGATACAGTTACAGATACAGATACAGATACAGATATCGATACAGATATCGATACAGATATAGATACAGATACAGATACAGAGACAGATACAGATACAGATACAGATACAGATACAGATACAGATACAGATACAGATACATATACAGATACAGATACAGATACAGATACAGATACAGATACAGATACAGATACAGATACAGATACATATACATATATAGATACAGATACAGATACAGATACAGATACAGATACAGATACAGATATAGATACAGACACAGATACAGATACAGATACAGATACAGATACAGATACAGATACAGATACAGATACAGATACAGATACATATACATATACATATACATATACATATACATATACATATACATATACATATACATATACAGATACGGATACGGATACAGATACAGATACAGATACAGATGGCGATATGGATATGGATATGGATATGGATATGGATATGGATATGGATATGGATATGGATGTGGATATGGATATTGATATGGATATGGATATGGATATGGATGTAGACATAGATATAGATGTCGATATAGATATAAATATACATACATATACATGTATATAGATATAGATTCACATATACATATAGATTTACATATACACACATATACACATAGATTTAACTTCTAGATGTTTTAAAGTAATGAGAAATATTATTTTTTAAAGGAGAAAAATCTTGAAAACCACATCTGGAATTATTTCAGTGTTCAATAAACATGAGGTGTTGAAGTGCTAGAATGCCATGAAATGGTTCAATCCATTAATCCATTATGTAAAGTTTTGGAAAAATATGGATATATAAATTTTCTAGTTATGTTGAACGAGGCACCACATCATGTAGTTCTTTATTTCGCACAAAAATGAGCATTTTAAGTATATTTACTTGAAATGGACACAATGCTTACAAAAAATAGTTCAGTAGTGATAAAATTAGTTTTTAATCACATTTTAACAAGTTCAGAAAAATTATATATATGTTTCTTATTACATTGATTTACCGGGTTGCCAGTTGTCTGTCAATTTTGCTTTACTCTATTTGAGTTTGCAGGAATAATAATCCGTGGTCCATCCTGGGCCGGGTCATTTCCACGTCGTGCACGCTCAGCTTCGATCAGTTTTTTCCCTCCCTCGCGAGCGACTCTAGCGAAGCAGCCGGTATTCTTCGCGGTAGGCGTCAGTTCGCAAGGGATCCGGAGCTGTAGTTTCGCGAGCCGCACAAAAAACGCGGCTTGTAGGCTCCGCGAAAGCATAATGGCCGCGTCTGGAAACGACCCAATAGTGCGGCCGAATAAGGCTAAAAACAAATTCTTCGGACGCGGAGAATCAGGAAGCTCAACATTCCCCCATCGGGTTCAGGTTTCCGGACAAATAAAAGTTTTGGCATCGTGGTCAACCCGATGAAACAGCACAGTCCGGTACGACTGAATAAGAAAACGGCTTGGATTCGCCAAAGCGTATATCTACTTAGTTTCGACCATTATTTCAAGCTTCGACCGATTAAGACAATGAACGAGATCAAACGTCGGACATCCGATTTCCCTTCCCCGGAACATGTGTCCGACGTTTGATCCACGCCGTGCAATTGTTTGGTCGGGGCGTGAAAGCGGTCACCGAAGTACTGAAATAGAATAGTGTGATTGAGTAAGTGAAATAGAAAGTCACAACCGTCGATCCATAGCCTCCGATAACATCTACTGTCAAGATTCATGACGTTTGTGTCCGATTAGGTTTTATTTTTCCTTATTCGGCCACACTATTGGGTCGTTACCAGACGCGGCCAATATTCTCCGAAGACGGGCCCCAGGTGAAAAAGACCGCTTTCTTGACTTGCGGTATCCCCAACTCCAGACACGACGACCTTTATTCCCCTAGAGCCTCCTGGCTCCCTCAAGCTCAAGCGCTTTAGGGGGGGAAAACTTGGAACACACGGGCCGATGACGAGCCGCCGATAGGTGCTGAGGTGCGGAACACGACAAATTGCAGCAATGTTTTCGAGTTCGATGGGTTTTGCTTCGCTCTGTTGCGAGAGCGGCTGTCGCTGTCGCTGTCAATTCTATCTGCGCCTCGTCAGTTCCACGCGACACGGAACCGATCATGTCAAAACTTTCGCTATCGTGCAGTAGATGACAATTCCGTACGTCGAAAAATACACGCTGCAGGACACCTGAAAGCAGGCGTAGCAAAACAACAAAAAAAAAAAGAGAACGGAATACAACGCCGCTGTCGCTGTCAAACGCCGACTCGGTGGTTTCCACTCAAAGTTGTGAAAACACCTGACAGCGCTTGAAAACCAAGCATGGTTGACAGCGACGCTGTCGCTGTCGCTGTTAAGACCATTCGAAATTCGAAAATTCAAATTCGAACGGCGTCGCACAGTACGGGGGATAATATTACTTTACGGGAGGGCTTACCAATCGGTGAGGGAAGTGGGATTTGGATGTCTCACTGAAAAAAACCATTTCTTTGTTCGAGGGAAGCAGGACAGTTCCATACCTCCTCCCACGTACGAGCCGCTCTCGTCCTTTGCAAGCCGAGATCGAGACGCCGTGCATGGGTGCGAAGCATTCTGTCGCACCGCGTGATGGCGTAGTCTGACCCATGGTTGCGAGTCCCTCGAGTTGCACACGCATCTGCCGGTCCCCACGTGGGTAAACATCGGCCTGGCCCCCCTACCCCCCCACCCTCCCCCACGCGGTACAGGAGACAGTCTGAGTGCGCATAAAAACCTACACGCTCGGCCGATTCGACGCGACGAAAGCGACGAATCACCGCGCAGGTACCGATTCGTGCGTTCCACATCTGCACAACGCAGGTGTACACCATGCGTCCTACACACGAGTGTACATATTTCGACAGTCATCCAGCATCCTAGGAATGCCACGTATACTTCTTAGATTTCCTGCACCACAGCTCTGACCCCCGGAGTGTACATCTGCCGTCCAACGATGCTACCCTTCTCAAGCGCCTCATCGTGCGCTTTGACTATGGGGCCTGTACAAAAGCAAATCTCACATCTCACGACAAACCACTTACATCATCCCTGCCTACAGCAGCACCAAAGCGCAATGGATTCTCCCACGCACACACTTTGTGCACCTCCTTCAACGGCTACAGCCACCCCACCATGCAATCAACCTCAACGTGAGACTAATCGTGTGGGTAGTCCCCCACGCGGACCTGGTGCACCGTGTGTGTGGCACCCCTTCTTCCACCGCCTCGTGCCGTCCAATGAAGTGCATGACGGACCTACTACTGCGTCACGCTTTATTGCAGCCACCACAAGCGCCTTCACACGCTTTCCAGGGCCCCAATTTGCGTCAACCATGCAATTGCGCCCTTTGGAAAGTTTGTTGCGTAACGTAGTCTCCTTCGCTAATTCCCAGGAGCCAACACCCATTTCTACAAGATCACCCTCCCCTCCCACGTCCTCTTTGCCCCATGGCGACGGGACATACACTCGCACCGATGGAGCGACTCTCTAGGCACGTCCTGCCCCCGTGGAGTCCTCGAACAAGGCCAAGTCCACGACTGACAGTCCGCGGCCTGGTCTTCATGCGCCTTCAGAAGATGGGGCAGATCGTGAGCGTGCTCGTAAGCGGAATTCACCACCCGAAACTTGACCAACCCAAGGGAGTGTCACATTTCGTGGTGGCGCACCAACTACCCCAGGGTGTAGAGCCCTTCCTCGTGACTTCTGGTCCCTGCAGCGTGACGTTGCACTCATGGCTGCAATGCGTGCCAAGCTTGTCCACTTTCCCAACCGTGGACAGCGCCATCTGTTGTACTCAGCCATTGCCGCACAAGCAATTCAGTGTTTGGGCTATCCACTGAATGAGAATCAGGTATGTACCTACCATTCTTCCACCTTTCAAGTGAGACATATGTCGCGTTCATGAAGGCAACATTCTTAGAGCGCTATTCGAATCTTTTTGGTCGTTCATTTATGCCACCCCTTTCAGATCAAGAGCCGCGTCGACATACTACACCGCACCTGGAAGACTGCAATGCGCGTGGTTGGTGGGAGTGGAAACAATTTCAACTGGCAGACGCAATGTATCGACGTGTCGGACACGACTTGGGAGGAATGGGAGAGCCGAGGGAAGGAGTACAAGAAGTTGTGCGACATGGTGTTCCCGTGGTGGGCCGATGCGATTGCGCTTTGGGCCGGTGAAACGACCACCGGCCATGCATCCATGGCCGTTGGACAGCCTACAAATGAGGACTCCGATGTTGACGATTCCCCATCTACGGGCTCGGAAGGTGACGAGTCCGATGCACTTCCGCGTGCACTGAGACGTTCAAGGCGTCGTCTTGTGGATGAGCACATGGAGCAACTTCGTGAGCTGATCAAGGCAAACAACGACATTACCCATACTTTCAAGGAGGAAGGGCCTCGGACGATGTACGAACGTGTCGTGGAGGCCTTGAACGACGATCCTACCCTTTCAAAGCCCGAAAAGCTCCTGGTTTTGAAGCTTTTCAAAGCCGACGAGAAACGATGTGCAGATAACTTATACTTGAGGGGGTCCTTACATGAGGACTACATCCGGGAATGTATGCGCAATGACACCGGAGAGGAACAAGTCTTGGCAACCCCATTGGACTCTAGTCCTGCCGCACCCCGGCACGCCGCAGCACGGCGCATGCGACGTGCTGCGGAAGATGAGCCAGAGCATGGTGACACAGATAATGCAAGTGGTGTCAGGCCAACACGCCCTGATGATGGCACAGGTATGGGACGTCCGATTGTCATTGAGGACACTACGATCATCCTTAGTGCAGATGACACCAATAGTGGCTGAAATTTGTGTGTATGGTACACTATTTCATGCAAGGGAAAGGGGACATCTCTCGAACTCTCATGTATCAAACTCTCTCTCTCTCTGTCTCTCTCTCCTTCTCGCTCTCCTTCTCTCTCTCTCTCTCTCTCTCTCCCTCTCTCTCTCCCTCTCTCTCCCCCTCCCTCTCTCTCTCCCTATCACTCTCCCTCTTTCTGTCTCCCCCTCTCTCATTTTCTCTATCTTCTCGTTCTCCAATTTGTCTCCTGCGTTCTTTCACATTTTGCATCCCCCCCCCTTTGCTACCTCTCCCTCTACTCTCTCAACCTCGATGGCAACCTCTCTCTCTCTATCTCACTCTCTCTCTCTCTCTCTCTCTCTCTCTCCCCCTCTCTCTCTCTCTC
>SZWC01016274.1:18694-32989 GCA_023375785.1 Penium margaritaceum
ACACACACACACACACACACACACACACACACCTACCTGCACGTGCACGCTCACATATGCGCATCCACGCATATACACACTAAGGTGATCATCACAACGTTCTTCACGTGCTAGCTGCACGGATGACGGGATTGCAAGTGTCAGACCGTCCAAGACCAACAAGGACAAGGTGGTAACGGCCTCACAATATGCCCTTGGCAGACTCCAATTTTTGGGAGCCACAACTGCAAGCATGGTTGCCAATCCAAAGGCAACAATGCCGCCAAAGGTAACTCTCAGTACACTTGATGACAGTGAGAAGTATAATAAAGTTCAGAAAGGGGTTCATGAGCACGTCGACGTGCACATGGGCGACCCCCACATGCGTAGGACGCGCTTGGGGAGGACCACCTGGCCATGGACCCCAACAAAGAGCACGTTGCTCACGATGGCGAAGGCGACTAGGATCGTAATCATCGCCATTGTCATGCCGCAAACTCGAACCGATAGCTCAAGAAGGAGAAGACGCTCGTTACATTGCATGAAGCTGCCAACATCAGCGAGGCTACCGACAATAGCAAGGGCATTGAAAGCAGCCACACGAGAAGTTGTTGTGATTTGTGATGCTCCTGTCGACCTGTATAGTTTATTGTAACCACTCGGCCGTGTCCAAGCCCGTTCGGATCCTTGATGCGGACCCAGGTGGTACCGGTGTGTCGTCTGGTGGTGGACTACTAGCTTGGAGTTGACCGACGACTGTCCCAGAGCTCTGGACGTTGCTAGGTTCCTCTTGCAACTTTTCTGCAGCACGTACGAGTTTATCGGTGGACTGGCCGTGGGCCCGATTTGCATGTTTTTGCATTGTGTGTCAACCGTTTCATGCTGGATACATGCATTTGACCAATCGTAGCGTCCGGTTTGTGGTTCTACACATCTGGGTTTAGACGCCGTAGTGTTCTGACATGTCTACGCTGAGTTACAGCCAAATAGTGGTTTTGGGCCGGTTTTAGGACAAACCTTGTGCTGCCGCGTGCGACACCCGCCGTGCGCCGCGGCAGGTACCTATGCCATGCATCTTTCATTTGTAATTTCTCTCTGCAAATGATATTGAAGCATTCAGAAACTCTGACTTGTATCTCCTAGCCTGACCCTTGCCATCGTGTGTACGACTTGTGATTACTGTCACCATTTGATGGGGCACAGACTCCCAATCAGCAGTTGTGTTGCTAGGAAGCTTGTACGCATCTTCTCATGGTATCAGAGCGACAAGGCGTCCCTCGCTGAGCTATGCAGTACAGACACAACAGTGGCAGCAACAGTTAAAGCCACGATCTTGGGAGGACTTACCAATCCACGGTGACCCGCCGTAGCAGATTGCAGCAACGAAGACACCCTTGCAACCGCATCACCACGCCGCCACCACGTGGAAGCAAAGGGTTTTCCAACCCCCTCTAGCAGTAGTTGAGGCATGAGATGTTGAGAAGGGGTATGTGAACGGTCCCAGAAGCTTCACTCAGGTCGCACATACCAGCCTCCCCGGACGTGAGAGAATGCAACTACCCCATTTTACCACCACTTTTGACATGTAAGAGCTCATTAGAAAGCTCTTGCAAAATCCTATCCATCGCTTCCACTCCCGCCTCATTTCATGCCACGTAGGCTCCAGGAAACGAAACAACGCTCTCAAATGTAGATTTTTTTCCGGATTTTGGGTTGAAAAGAAAACGGTGACGTTTTCTTTGAATGAAAGAGTTTTTCAACCACCACCTTTTGACTTGTTTGAAGGGTTTTTTGGCACACAACCACAACCATTGCATTCAGCATCCTTTGGCGCATAATCACTCTAAATTGCGCCTCATTTGGACAACCTCCATGCTGACGTCATCATTGTGAGTGATGACGTTAGCACCAACACTCAGCCAAATTTTTGGTTGAAACATCATTTTTTAAACCAATAATGCAAATCCTTGAGAAACGCAAACCATTCTGCAATGTGATCAGTTGGACGTCCCAGTCCATACTGAGCATTGACTTGGCTCCAACCAGTGACAAGGGCAAAGGACCACAAGATCCCTCTTCCTCCTCCTCAGGGCTCATGAGCTCACGCTCGCAGGCCATCGCGTACCTGCGTAGTCAGCAAGATGAGATTCTTCGTCACCAACAGCAAAAGACTAATGCCATCATCCGTGCGCTCACAAATCTTATTCGTGGTCAGTCTATGGCCCTATAGCAGACATCCGGGGGATTCAGCGGTGCCATACCTTCTGCACAACAATTAGCATCTACACCGAGGAGAGCAGTTGGACAGGACCCGCAACTTTTTGATCCTTTCGATGAGGACCTCGACATGCTAGGCATGGAGGATGACACCCATGAGCGGGAGATTCGCGATGTTCAGGAGCGTCTCCGCCAGCTTCAGACGCAATCTGGTTCCCGATTACCAGAGATCCGATCCTTGCGTGACCCTTACCTTGGCGACTTTCCTCTTCCCGACGTCTTCCCCATCCCTCGTCCTTCGCAACCCATGGTTGCTCTCCCCAGGGAGCGTCAACCCAAGGACTTCGAGACACCACTGCCACGCTATGTCTGCGATGACGGTTTTGACTGTTGGGAGACTCTCTTCCAGGTCAGGGCCACTTCAGAGGGGGTATGGTCCTACTATCACAGTTCATACCAGGTTACGGACCGCGCTCAGTTGCTGAAAGCGGCTTGGGCGATGCGCAGACTCCTTTACGCCATGTCGCGCGAGACTGTTGTGGAGTTTTGCCCTTTCCTTGGAGAGGTCGACACATTCGCAGGGGCTGATCCACGTGGGGGCTAGGACTTGGCACTGCCCCTGCTTGCCACAGAGACGCACGCCACCCGCGCAGCTCACATTTGCACCTTTCACTCCCTTTGTTAGGGACCTGCTGAGCCCGTAGCCAATTACTGGCGGCAAACCATGCGCATCTACACGCGCCTTAGGACTTCAAGAGGTACACAAATTTGGGTGTTTCACACTCATGATCGGAGTTCGTCTTGAGCACGCAGACATCTATTCGAGGTGAATCGACACCATGCACGAGTCCTTCTCCACCTCACGTCAGCTCCTCCCTTGGATGCATCAGGTTTTCCTCTAAGTGACTTCCGCCCGCGAGGCAACCGTGGCCCACTAGTTGAGTTCTCTTGCTGGAGCGGTCATCGCATCGCCGGCGATGCCCCTCTTGCAGACCATTTCTTCATCCTCTGGCAGACCCTCCTTGTCCACTTCCAACCCGGCTACCCTAACTCAGATGCAGGGTGTGGCAAGCACAGCACAGGGGAAGAAGGGTGGGAAGAAGCATGGTTCAGGCCAGTAGCAGTCGTAGTAGTAGTAGCAACAGTCCTCGGGCGATAGCAGTGGACGCACATTCCACTACTACAGATGTGGAGGCCCTCATCGCTACACCGAGTGCCAGCAGCTACGTGATTGGGCACGAATCACTCACTGTTTTTAGGCTGCACATGTGCAGGTTTTTCAGGCGTCCAAGAGCACAGCCTACGGACGCGTTGCGACCATGACTGTAGTAGTTCCCGCTTCCTCACCGACGAGCACTGGCGACCCGACGTGACCGCACCATCGTCAAGCTCTGTCATCTTCTCATGCTTTGCTTTTAGGGAGGTGCGAGTGTGTTGTGACAGCCGGCTGGTTCACAGACTGTTTGTTTGTCTGTTCGTGTTGCTCGTGATGACTCGTGTGGGGGGGCATAGCTGCCATGTGATGACGATGGGCCTAACAATACTGATTGGATTCATGAGCCGCACCTTTGTGCCCTTCGTCGTTCCTCCTCACCTGTTTTTTAGCGCCCGTCTGAGGCCGAGTGCTCCATTGCCCGTTTTATAGTGACGTCCTCTGGTCGTGATTTCGGTGGCACTTGGATCATCGATTCTGGTGCCACTCATCACATGACTTGTCGTCATAGTGACCTCATTGTTCTCCGTCATGTTGCATGTTTTTGCTGCGTTTGCGCAGGCTCTGGTGAGTCTTTACCGGTCCAGGGTGTCGGGTTTGTGTGCTTTAATGGTCTGTCTGTCCCCTTCTATCTTTTTTAGGTGCTTTTTGAGCTCATCTTGCTTCCTGTGCGTGCCTCCACACTTATGGGACTCTTTATGGAGCACACTGCATACTCCGCCACTGTAACAGCTATTGATACTCATATCGTTGTTCTTCGTGCCTCTGTTGTGGATGACTTTCAATGTGTCTCAGGGATCTCTCTTGCTCCTTCTTGCTCCCCCGCTCCTCCTGCTCGAGTGTCTGTCACTGGCGTGCTGTCTGCTGAGCACGAGCGACTGCTGCATCATCGCCTATGTTATGTCGGCTCCGACAACGTGTCAAAGCTCATTCGGACACAGCCCGCACTCGGTCTTGACGCGGCCTCTTTTGAGAAGTCGCCCAAGATCAATCGTCTGTTCTGTACTCAAAGTAAGATGCACCGTTGCACCTACTATGACTAACATTTTGACACACTTTACCCTCTCAAGTTAGTCCATTCGGACCTTCTCGGTCCTCTTCATGTCAAGTCTCTGTCTGATCAAAGCAGATACGTCCTGACCGTGACTGGTGATTTCACCCGGATGCGGTGGGTCTATAGCCTATGCCAGAAAAGTGATGTCGCTCTTGCGGTTTGCCTCTGGCTAGTGATGGCTGAGGGTCAGTCTTGCCACACATTGTATACCTTCCGTTCGGATCGCGGCGACGATTCTCTTTGTGAGATGGACAGTTTCTTTGTCGAGCACAGGGTTTTTCACCTGGTCCTTGCTCCTGCTAATGCTCAGCATAATGGTGTCTCTGAGTGCTGGAACCGCACCATGGAGGATGCGGTTTGCGCAATGCGGTTTGGGTGCAATCTCTCGGAGCCCTTTGCCTTCAAAGGATTCGCCTACATGACGTGGGTCTGGAACCGCTTCTTGCATGGTCCCCTTCCGGACCACGTCACACCGTATGACCTTTGGTTTGGCCACCGTGCTAACATGCGTCTTGCTTGTGTCTAGGGATCCTTGGATCTTGTATGGTACACCGAGGACCAGCACGGGTCCAACCTCTTTCCGCGGGATCGCATGTATGCCTATATAGGCATCTCTCTGCAGTCCAAGGCTTGGCATTTTTTGGACCCCGCTCGTCATCGCATTGTTCAGTCCCGCGACGCCTCTTCTTTGAGTCCCTCACCAACCATGATCTAACCTTGATCATGTCGTTGTCTGTCATGCACATTCTTACGCATGAGGCTTCTCGATGTATGGGGGAGTCTGAGCCTGCGAGCACCTCTTCCCTGGCTGATGTGTCCGTTCGAGCCCCCTCCACGTCTCCTTCTCGGCTCTTGATGATCCAGCGATCATCGCTGTCGGCCTAGAGATCTCTCCATCATAGCTGGCTTCTACCCTCGTTCCCTCGCACCCCATAGGCACCCATGATCCTGTACCTCTTTCCGCCAGCACTCCAGCCTCTGTGCGTGGTCTTGCCTCACCTGTTCCCATGTCCACACCCAGTCCCGTGTCTCCCACACATGCATCTCCTTCTATGTCATAACCTGCTCCTTTGACTCAGCCCTCACCAGCTGTGGTCGTGCCTGTCCCTACGCCTGAGATGAAGTCCTCAAGCCCAAGTTACTCACGTGAGCCCGGCAGTCGTCTTCGACCATTGGACTCCAGAGTCCAGCGAGTGTGTGGTCCCGCATCTAGGCGGTCCACTCGTAGCATCGCAAGTGGTGATCTCGGCACAAAGGCTCTAGGCCTGAGTGTCCGCACTAAGCACACAGAGGTACATCGAGCGTACCCTGTAGGGTACAATCTCGTCCCTCATGAGTTTCATATTGCTTGTGACACTGCAGCTGACCTTGTGGTCGTCAGACTTAGTACTGAGGCGTGTGCACTTGCCACTCAGAACTCTCTCTCTATGGCACGTGATCTGGGCATAGTGAGTGAAACTCTCTCTTTACAAGGTGTTGACGCCTTGCGTGATGACTGTGAGGATGAGCTTCACGCCATCCGAGAGCACAGAGTTTACGAGCTAGTCAACCTTCCACCTGGGAGGAAAGTTGTTCAGGTCAAGTGGATCTTTTGCAAGAAAGTGAAGCTGGATGGTTCAGTGGGATACCACAAGGCTTGCTTGGTCGTCAAGGGGTACTTTCAGATCAAGGACATTGATAACCTTGACACATTTTCCCGTGTCGGCTGCATGACCTAAACTCACGCTCTATTCGGTGTAGTTGCTCAACATGACAGGGAAGTGTACCAGATGGATGTGAACAATATGCTCCTCCATGGCTCTCTGGATGAGCAGATTTATGTGGCTGAGCCCCAGGCTTTGAGGACGGTGACAAGGTCTAGCACGTGTGCAAGTCCTTGTACGGCCTGAAGCAGTCTCCTCGGTGTTAGAAGAAGGAGATCATAGGCACCCTGACTTGTGCAGGATATGTACAGAGTGAGACAGATCCCTCTTCCTTCATTCGACGGACGCCTGAGCGGTGCACCGCCATCCAAGTCTATGTGGACGACCTTCTGATCGCGTCTCCTTCCACGGAGGCCGTGAAGGAGGCCAAGGCGGTCCTCCAGATTGCCTATAGGATGAAGGACCTTGGTCTTGGAGCGGTGTTTCTTGGCATGGAGATCGTGCGAGACCACAGACGTCAGACACTATTGCTGCATCAGGCCCAATACGCACGCGTCGTGGGGGAGCGCTTCAGTGACGTCCTTGGCACAGTGCCCACGGCCTCCACGCATCTTACACCTGAAAGTTACGATGCCCTAAAGGTGGAAGATCCAACACACCTGGGGTAGACAGTGGATGTGACCTTGTACCTCTGCCTCATCAGATCTCTGATGTACCTAGCCACTACCACACGTCCTTACATCGCCTTTGCCGTCAACCTCCTTGCACAGTTTTTTTAGGCTCCACGCACTAGAGCCCTTCATGAAATTGTGCAAGTGGTGCGGTACGTGGTCTCCACATCGTACATTTTACTGTGCTCTCGTCGGCAGTGTTCGGTGGTTCTTGAAGGCTACACCGACAACGATTGGGCTCGGAGTCCAGATGGACGCAGTCGCATCGGTTACGTGTTCCTGCTTGGCAGTACCGTTGTGTCATGGCGTAACGGGAAGCAGGGCTACATTGCACTTAGCTCATCGGAGGCAGAATATGTTTCTCTTGGTGTAGGGACTACTGATGGAGTATGGCTACAATGCCTGAGCCTTGAGCTGGGTCAGTCAGTACCCGCCATTGTACTTCGTTGCGATAACCAGAGTGCCCTTGCCATTGCGGAGAACTCTGGTGTCTTTCACGCTCGCACAAAGCACATTGCAGTTGAGCATCAGTTTTTGTGTGATATGGTGGAGCGACACATGATCTAAGTTATATGGTTGGCATTGACATGTAGCGTGCTTACTTCTCTACGAAGGGACTAGCACGCGGGAAGTTTCTGGTGGCAATTTGTTCTATTTGGCTTTGCCCCTTGCTTGAGAGTGGTTAAGTGTGGGGTGTGTCTGTGTCTGTATCATTGACTGTTTCTGTTTCTGCATCAGTTGTACTCGTTTCATTGTTGCATGTGTATGGACATGGGTACCATCGGGTCATGGGGGAGTGTTGTGATTTGTGACGTTCCTGTCAACCTATACAGTTTGTTATGACCACTTGGCCGTATCCCTGCCCATGCAGATCCCCGATGCAAACCCAGGTGGTACCGGTGCGTCATCTAGTGGTGGACTACCAGCTTGGAGCTGACCGACGACCGTCCCAGAGCTATGGAAAATTCCAGGAACCTCCTGCAGTTTTTCTGCAGCACGTAGGAGCTTATCGGTGGACTGGCTATGGGCCCGATTTGCATGTTTTTGCATTGTGTGTCCACCGGTTGATACCGGATACATGCATGTGACCAGTCGTAGCATCCGGTTTGTGATTATGCATGTCTAGGTTTAGACGATGTAGTGTTCTGACATGTCTATGCTGAGTTACAGCCAAAACGATGGTTTTGGGCTGGTTTTAGGACAAACCTTGTACTGCCGCGTGCGACATCCGCTGTGTGCCGCGGCAAGTACTGATGCCATGGACCTGCCCTTTGTAATTTCTCTACGCAAATGATACTGAAGCATTATGATACTCTGACTTGTGTCTCCTAGCCAGACCCTTGCCGTCGTGTGTACGACTTGTAACTGTTGTCACCATTTGATGGGGCATTGACGCCCAGTCAGCGGCTGTGTTGCTAGGAAGCTTGTACGCATCTTCGTAGTTCCTATGAGAATGTGCCAAAAGACGTTGCCACGAAGGCTATTTGCCACTACTGTTGAAGGCTTGCCAAGTTGGCTTCCGAGGTGGCAGATCGCCTCGGTATCGCCACTGACGACAGAGGTGGAATACCACCCGAAGGAGTGGGGACGGGCCCTCTATCGTACTATGTGGCTGAAATGGGGCAGACCAACTTCCAACATAGCCTTGTTGCCGACAACAGCCTCCTCCGGAAGGTGGGACTGCTTTGAGGCATGCATGCAAACCTGATCCTCCTACAATGGGTAAAGGTGCACGAATAGCGCAAGGCCCTTGACGCTACTGCTGATGCTTAGGCTACATCAGAACAGAAGTTCGCGTCCGCCAACATGCTGGCCCATGTCAGGTAGAGGCCCATCACGGACCTCAACCATGATCGTGAGCTGCAGCGGCTAGCCTCTCATGAGGCAACGCGTCAATGCAAAGATTTTAACAAGACGTTGTAGAGAGTGACAAAGGTGTGGTTTCAACAACGATCACAACGGGCTGTAGGTGTTGTTGTCATTGCTACTGGTAGCAAGGACTTGCCTACCTCAATGACTTTGGAGCCAGTAATGAACACGCCCTTCCTCCACACTGTGGAGATCTTCCGGGAGGGCGTTAAGCTGACCGATTGGCTGAATCTCATGAAGCAAATCCTACATGTCCAGAAGGTACAACTCGATCAGTGGGGCCAAATTGCCAGGATGCGACTTGAGGACAATCTCTTCAAGTACGTGGTCAAGGAGTGGTGCGCGTAGCAGCCACACCTTAAGTGACAGTCCATTCCGTGGGAGACTTTTTATGCTTTTGTGTGCAAGAAGGGCACCCAGCACGAGGAGGTGTAGTGTGCCCTCCACAAGATCAAGGACTTCAAGCAATTGAATAGCTCGCTTGAGGCCTACTTGAGTGAGTTCTCAGCACTCATGGAGAAAGCCAAAAGCTTCACCGGGGTGATGAGACCTGAACCTTCAAGTATCGGGAGTGCTTAATGCTGGAGTACTTGCATGATGGTCCGCATAGCAAGAAGGTGAAGGACAAGACCACCACGACGGTAACCGGGCAAGCTTGGACAAGTAGGATGGCATTGCGCAACTACATGATCAAAGTGTATTTGGAAAACCCAAAGCACTACTATGATGCACCACCAAACGCGTATACACAATAAGGTCGCGACATGCACATGGATGCTACAGGGGTTACTGGTTCAACCGGACAGCGGTGGAAGACCAAGAGCAAGCAGTACGCAAACCCTTTAGCCAAGAAGGCTTGCGGGCACAAGGTCCCCAACAACAAGCGCAACCGTGACAATGACTAGATATAGGCGGCGCATGAGCATCATAATGGATCCTTCCACAATGGGCTCTGCCATAGCGGCATGCAGCCTGGCCACTTTAGAGCCCAGTGCCTTAAGGCTGTTGCTGGTGGGCAAGAGGCCGCGGCGTTGGCCATAGCTGCGGCACCTCATCGAGACGATATGGCAAGAGGCCGTAGATAGGGCCGTGGAGAGGCCCTTGTTCTGATACCAAATGTTGAAACCAGGATCAGTCTCAGAGGTCAAATGAATCAAAGGACACATTAGACAACTGGAGGTTAAAAGCATTAACTCCATTAACTCCGTGAACTCCGGATACACCAAACTGAAACACGGTCCACACACTACGAGATTCAAGAGCCTTAGCCAAGGCCTCAGGCAGTTAGTACATCTCCTACACATTCCAACGATATGCTGCATGCCTGATTTTGTGCACTACACATGAAGCTAACTACAAGTGAAATTGGTTACTGCTACATGCTAATTTGAGAGCTAGCGACTCACTGTTCTCAACGGGAAATGGGGGAGCTACTGTCCGTCAGTCTTGTGCCTCATGACTCTAACAGATCAACTGACCGGACATTGCTCAACGACTTTGAGTCATCAAACACATGTCGGTTGGTGGACGCAGGATGCTCACGCCACATTGGCGGGTGACGTCGGCCCGATCTGCGAGAGCATCCGTGCACTGTTGATTGGCTGCTCACTCCTCTTGTCTGTTCCGCCGGTCTTTGTTCTCTCAGCCGACTGGACCAAGGTTGGCATAGCCCAACATCCCCGGTCTTTGAACGGCTCCAATCAAGCAGTTGTTGCTAGTCATCTGGCCCGCAGTCCGCCGCTACTGGTCACTCGTGGGTCGTCAGCCTTGCTCCCTCCAGAAGTCAGGCTGGTTGGCTGGAGCCTCTCACATTTGCTGGAGCCTCTCACCTCAATGCTTCCAAGTCAGCTCCCGGTAGTGCCAAGAGGAGCTTGCGCTCAGACTCTCGACACTTAGGGTTCGTGTTCTTGCATTGTCGATGTTTATCTCACGATGAAACCGCGGTCCGCTACAGTAACGTGATGTTGAAACTCATTTGAGCATCGCAGAAGTACGAATGCGCATGTTCTCGACGGTCCGGTAGCAATCTGTCAGAAAAGGGTAGAGCATTTCTCGCAAAGAAAATACATCTTGTACCGGGCGAAGAGGAGTGCAAGGTTGATGATGTATTTCTGATGCCTGCTTTCTTACTTGTTGCAAAGCGATGACACGGACCCCACTTCCGTGCTTCAAATATTGTCATCCGAACCATGAAAAGGGTGCTATCCAGTTGTGTGAATGACGAGGATACAAAGATGGACATTGTCACCCTTTCACAGTTTGGCGATGAATATCGTCAAACTCATCTTCGTTTTATTCCCTCCAGGTGCGCGATGGTGAAAACACAATTTTGCGTGATGTTAGCTTTTGCGAATATCAGTTTGCAAAGCCGAATTGCGAACGCAGAATATCACCAATATCACAGAAATTTTGTTGCTCTGAGCACGATGAAAATCTTTGCCGTCCAAAGGAATCAGTCTGACGCCAACAATGCAATGGCTCCAGGTGAAAATGTGACACAAACGTGTTGTATAGCGAAGGCAACGCGGAAATTGTATTCATCACGGACGAGATGTAAATATCAGGTTAGCAAGTGCACGAACCCTTAGGCAAGAGGGGCGGGAGAGAGAGCGGTGACCTCTTTCCCGCTTCTCTTGTCTCTTTTGCCATGCCGAGCCCAAGTGACACAAACTATACCACTGTTCACTGAGTGGCATAATCTATTTCACTTTCTTCTTCTTGGCCGTTGTTCCAAATCCAGCCATCGGATGGAGCTGAAACTTGGAGTGTAGAAGGATGATATTACAATGGCTCCATCCATACCGTTGGATCTGCGATCGGGCGGCTGATGTGACAGATTGAATTTCTCAAGTGTCCCAAATTAGCAATCGTTTTTTGCCTGTCAACTTCTACCTATTCACCATATGCGCTCTGTTTGGAAAAACAAATCAAAGGATCTCTCCCCCCCCCCCCCCCCACGTATTTTCTAGGGTCATATGCCGGTGCTAACCAAGTTTTAAGTTCAATTCTATGTTTTATGTTATGGAAACTCATAGGCCCTCAAAATCTTGCTTTTGGGGCGGCGTACAAGGTGAAAGTGTCACGTCAGATTGGAGTTTGGCACTAACGGGATCTACCGGGGCATTGATCCTGCTGTCATCGCTAGCGGTCACATCTTTGATGGGTAATAAGTCAGAGTAGGAGGTCTCCATGCCCTTGTGTGTACATCATCGTGGAATAAAGTGGCAAAAAATGGGGGTGGCGTATAGGTTCAGTTCCGAAACAAACAAAATATTTTGTAGTCTATCTTGATCAAGCAAGAGCGACTTTTGCAAGCTCTCACGACGTGGCCGGCTATGTGGCGTACCGGTCGTCAACCGTTGCGAGTGGCTTGCGACGTTATAAGCATTTTCCCTCGTAGTTAAGATAGAATAAATAGTTATGAACGTGTGCAACTTGGTTTTCTCACTAATTATTCCAAACTAATCGACTAAATGTACTCAAATTCTCATATCAGGACTGAATAGTCAAAGCTTTAACGCATTTTTGGGCAATTTCTGTTTTAATAAAGGACCAAGCGTTCATTGGTCGTGAGCCAGTGCCCAAGTTGTCTGAGTTTGATAGTTCGATACTCAAGCTTTCGAACATGCGCCTCGTCGTTCCATGAAGCAAACAGGCGGCTCGAGCTTCCGTCGTCGCATCGTTGTTGACCTATCGTCGGTGCATGCAAGGTACAAGGACGCGTGGTGCAGTTGTTTGTCAGTTCACCTCAAATCATTCATCTTTTGTCCACTTCCATCATGGCTGGTAAGCATCTTTCCTTCCTTTCCACGTTAGTCAGTCCCCCAGTAGCCACTTCGATGTCGGTGCATGTGCCTACGAGTTCATTTCCCCTCAACGCCCACGCATTCCGGCTACGGCTGGACATGCAAGACATGAATGAGGGCGCACGTCAATGTGCAAGACTTGGGCCCTATGCTCCTGCAGCTTCCGAGCCTTGACGCATTTCACGTATGAGGCGTATGTCACAGAGGTGTCGGATAACTGCACAGCGAGCTACAGCACGACGACAAACTACATCCATTGTGTGCATTGTTGTGAACACTTGGAACTTCAATGTTTTCGGATGTGGACATGCATATCAACAGCGGGCGTGACGCGTCGCCCACACCACAGTTTGCTTTCCGCGTACCGTTGCGCTTTGTCCACGCAATCCGACTATTGGACACGTGCCACACGTGACAAGTGCATGTCGAATGTTTGAATCCTTGCTTGAACAAAGACTTTGAATAATTAGGTTCTTAGTTCAAACATCACAAACCACAACAAAACAGCCCGTAACAAATTAGTCTTGTTGTTGTCTTTCCTGTGACCTCTCGGCTCATGTCCGTTGCCTTGCAAATCCTTGAGGAGGCAGAGAGTATGGGAGACTGGGGGAGTAGACGCGATTCCAGCGGCTGGCAAGCACCCTGAGGATACACTTACGTCATCGCTACTCCCCTTGTGGAGAGCTCACATCTGGCCTCAAGACAATCCACTGCTGTGCATGTTTATCTGTGAACTTCAATACCTTGGTGACCTAGTTTAGTCTTGCTTGTGAGTTTGTCTTAGTTTAGACAGGCACAACATGTGTCAAAACTCTGTTTGTGGGCAGGTTGTGACAAAGGGTTGGTTCCCCCATGACCTTTTTTTAGCAAGTGCCGGCGAGCTCTCTCTCACCGGCCAACGGGTGGACTCGACTAGCGAGTTCCACCCCTTAGGAATTTCTCACTTTCTTCACGTTTCCGACGTGCACTTCTCACATACTCATCCATTTTGGACGAGGTCATTTGCGTTCTGACCAGAGTGTGGTGCTCAACACAAGAGTGTAAGTGAAGAGGGGTTTCTGTTTTGATATCAGAGCGTACGAGCCAAAGCTCTTTGCGTCCCGTGTGAGAGATGCGCAAAGATCCTAGGAGGGCAGATTTATAGTTGTGCGGGTCAGCAGCGGCAAGAGCAAGAGCGAAAACAGTCGCGAAGCAGGAGCGGTAGCTGCAACATCGCGCAGCGGCGTGAAGCAGCAGCAAGTAGCGGCAGCCGCGAGCAGAGGCCGTACTAGCTCGGCTCCATTGGCCGAACCACAGCACCCCTACCTTTGCTCGTGCGCATCAGCAGTAGCAGCATGCAGTGGCATGTGGTAGTAGCAGTCAACGGCCGCAACCGCTGTCGGAGGGAGCAGCAACGCCTGCTTAGCCGCGGCTCCAGCATCGCGTGGCAACCACAGGGGAACAGCCACATCAACGCCAGCATCTACGCAGAGTAGTAACTGCGGCAGTGAGGGCGTACAACAGGGTGCGGCAGAAGTAGTAGGAGTAGTTACAACAGCAACAACAGCAGTGGTGGCCGCAACAGCAGCTGTTGGGTCCTCTCAGGTCTACCCTTCCCCCTTCTAGCTGGGTTCCCCCTGGGTTGGGTGGTGGTGGTCAGGTACACAGACTACCTGATGGCCTCTCCCTCATTTCCCACGCCCACAGGGGCAGGGGAAATGCTGCCAAAAAACTTTTGGCGGCTTCAGGGGGGGTCCATCGGCGACCTTTAGGTTGAAACATGCTTCGTCATATTTCCCACGCCCATCGGGGCATGGGAAATCCTGCCGGAATTACTCGGCAGCATGGGGGGGGGGGGGGGGGG
>SZWC01016274.1:33257-44509 GCA_023375785.1 Penium margaritaceum
GGGGGGGGGGGGGGGGGGGGGGGGGGGGGGGTTCATCAGCGGAGGCCTTCTCACATGGCTGGTGAACTGAGTAACAAGCTCTACACAGCTCGGGGGGAGGCTAGTTCCTGGAGGGGTCTCCCATTGTGTCTTATTGTTCATTCCTAATCAGTCTTTTCCAGTTTTTAGTTGCTTTCTGGCGCTAACACTGGCGCGCGCACTTCTGAGTAACAAACCCAGAGCTTCCAGACTTAGGCTCTAGAGCAGCAGACTGAGGGGGCAGCAGACTTAAGCAACGAGCGTGGAAGCCCGCACGCTGCATCAACAGCGCATGCTGCCCCAACTTGCCGCTTAGATTTCTAGCTTGGTATCAGAGCCAGAGCGTAGCAGCAACAGCAGAAGACTGGCGTACAGGTGCCAGACAACGATGGCGGATCTCCATACACGCCAGTGCAGGGGAAATGCTGCCGGATTTTTCCCGGCAGCATTGACCCGCCTGGTGGCGGCGTCAGAATTTTTCCCACGGCCACTAGGCCAGGGGAAATGCTGCCGGATTTTTTCCGCCAGCACTGACCGCCACGTTGAACGCGAGGAGGTGAGCGGGCGGCCACGTCAGGCACTTGTTGGCGACGACGTACGCGGCGACGTCCTCCAAGTGTGACTAATAGCATTAGCTAGCAGCAATAGCAACAGCAGCTTACAACAGCACACAACAGCAGGTAGCAGCAGTAGCAGCTTGCAGCAGCAGCAGCAGCAACTCCCTGGAGCAGCATCAGCAAGCAAGCAGCAGCAGCAAGCAGTAGCTGTAGCAATGTGTAGTAGCAGCAGCAGTCGCAGCAGCGAGCCACAACAGCAGCAGCAGCTGCTCGCAGCCCGTAGCAAGCAGTAGCTCGCTGCTACCAGGGAGCAGCAGCCCGCTGCTCGCTGCCAGCGAGCAGCAGCCTACGGCTCACTACCAGTGAGCAGCAGCTCGCTGCTCGCGGCCAGCGAGCACCAGCCCGCTACTCGCTGCCAGTGAGCATCTGCCCACTAGGAAAGAGAAAACCGAAAAAAGGAAGAGAAAAAAATCCCCCAACTCCGTAGCGTGCAGCAGCAGCCCGCAGCAGCAGCAGCAAGCTGCAGCTGCAGCACGTAGTAGCTGCAGCAGCGTGTAACAGCATGCAGCAGTAGCAGCAGCAATAGTAGTAGCAGCAGCAACAACAACAGTAGTAGCGTGCACCAGTGTGCAGCAGCAGGAACAGCGGCGGCAGCAGCACCAGCAGCAGTAGTAGCAGTAGTAGCGATAGCAGCACTAGCAGTAGCGGTAGCAACTACAACGGTAGCAGTAGTAGTAGCAGCAGCGGCAGCAGCAGCAGCGGTAGTAGCAGCAGTAGCAGCAACTGCAGCGGCTGAAGCAACAACAGCTACTGACGTCAGCACCTCTCTGTTGACGTCACTATTGAAGAGACCAAAAGGGGGACAACAGCAGCACAGACACTCAGTAGTCTTTACTAACGGCAACTATCGACGGCTGACGTCACTACTGACATCAGCAGCATAAACAAAAAAAACAAAGGGACACACGCCCATGGTTGATAATCCTAGTCAGGAGGGGTCCTCCTCTGTTGGAGGGACCCCTACCTCCCCTTTCTTGCAGCGCCTGCAACAGCAGCAGCACCAGCCGTAGCAGCAGCAACCGCCACCACAGCAGCAGCGGTAGCAATAGTAGAAGCAGCAGTAGTAGTAGCAGAAGCAGCAGCAACAGTAGTAGCAACAGCAGTAACAACAGCAACAGCAATAGCAGCAACAACACTAGTAGCACCAGCAACAACCGTAGCAACTGCCGCTACCGCAGAAGCAGCAGCAGCAGTAGCAGCCCACTAGTATCGTTGGCAGTAATCCTGACCCCCTCGTTGCTCTTCAGCAGCAGCTCGCCGCCTTGACGCAGTAGCGTGTAGCGCTCCAGCCAGTAGCCTCCCAGTTTCCCACCAGTGTGCCACTGTCGTTCGTCCCTCCAGGGCACGCCAGTCCAGCCATGTCTGCTACCACATACTACCTGGCACAACAGCAGACTTAGCGCCAGCGGCAGACAGTGACCTCCGTCCTTGGCCCCACTCTGGGTGCCGGCCGCAGGCAGAAGGAATTTGAGACGCCGCCGCCGCCGCTTCAGGCCGCCGAGCAATTCCGAAGCAGGGAGCTCAGCTTCTGGATCTGGGCGCAAGGGGAGGGGCTGTGGGCATACTACACCCTCCCTTACGACCCCACCCAGGCTGACCAGCTATATGACGCTGGTCGCGCTGTTCGGGCCCTTGTCCCAGTCGCCCCCCCGGCTTCCCGCCTGGCGCTAGAGCCTTTCCTTGGCGACTTCATCGCTGGCGACACTCCAGATCCTGCAGCCGCCTGGCACGTCCTCACCAGGCCCCATCGCCTGTCCAGCGACACTGAGCTCAGCTGTCTGCTCCGGGAGTTCAACTCCCTGCACATGGAAGAGACCGAGATAGTCACTGCCTACTGGTAGCCGGCAGAGGACATCCTTCATCGTCTCGGCACATCTGCTCCGCCTCCTCTGTCCGCGCTTCTCACCATCAAGCACGGCGCCACCAGCATGTACACAGACGTCTTTTTCCATTACCCCCAGGACGTCCTCTCCACCATGGCGGCCCAGGGCACCCTCATGCCCTAGATGTACGAGATTTTCCTTCGTATTGAGGAAGCTCATCAGGAGTCCCAACTCCATCGCATGGAGGCTCTTGCATCCCCTGCCGTCGTCTCCCTTGTCATTGCCTCCGTGGCCGTCGCCTCCCATGCCGCAGCTACCTCCTTGTCTTTGGGAAAGAAGAAGAAGCGCCGGAACAAGAAAGGCAAGGGTCCGTTGCAGCAACAGCAGCAATCGCAGTTGTCGACCGGGTCCGGCGGTGGTGGCCCGGTCTGCCACAACTGTGGCCAGCCCTGCACGGGTGGTACACATGCCCTTTCCCGATGGACAAGGCGCGCATCATCGCCGTCCTGCGTCGCCAGCGGGAGCGCCGTCTCACCTCTGTCGCCATCGCTACCGCTGGCCCTGACACTCCGACCTCGTCCAGCAGCTCTGCCACTCCGACAACTCCGCCGGTCTCGTAAACACCTGCGCCGCAGCCGTTCTACTCATAGCCATCGGTGCTTCCGCTTCCTTTCCCGGCTCCGTCCTCCTCCTACCCGGGCTCCGGCGTCACTCCGCACTCTGCCTACACTCCCGGGCCGAACTCCGGTGAGTGTCAGCTGGAGTAGTACATCACGCTCCAGCTTGGCCTTCCTCGCCCTCCTCCCCAGGGAAGTGCGAGTTGCGTCACCTCCTACCCTCCTGCCCAGCCCTGCCTGACTAAGACTGAGCTGCGGTCCTGCCTCGTTTCTTCCTCTGTCTCGTCGTCTCCCGTAGTATCCTCCACCCCCTTCCTAGACGACATTGCGTGGCTTGACAATTGGCAGTCTCATTTCGCGCCCCCTTCCACCGCATCCGCGTCCCTTGCTTGCTGCCATGTGACCGTTAGCGATCTGGCGACCCCTGTCCAGGACCTTGTTGAGACCTGGATCATCGATTCCGGGGCCATGCATCACATGACGGCCTCTCGCGAGGCCTTCAGGTTACTCGGTCCTGTAGGCGATGTTTCCGGTGTCCGGACAGGCTCCGGACAAGGGTTGCCGGTCCGTGGTGTTGGCGTCGTTCGTTTCCGTGGTCCTGCCGGTGACGTCTTTCTGACCGATGTCCTCTTCGTCCGTGGTCTCGAGCTCATCCTCCTGTCCGTGACTGCCCTTGACCGCATGAACATGGACATTGTACACTCGCGTGGTGTTGGTACTGTGTCGTTGCGTCCGTCTGGTCTTGTCGTACTGCACGCCACCGCCTGTGGCAACCAGTGGCATGTTCCTTGCCTCTCTTCTTCCTCTCCCGTCTCTTCCCCGTGGGCCGCCACAGGCCATGTGTTTGTCACCAGTACGCTTTCTCCTCAGCACACCTGCCTCTTGCATCGCCGCCTTTGCCACGTCCACTCCGCCGCCGTAGAGAGCATGCTCCGCACCCAGCCGGCCTAGTGCCTTGACCCGGAGAGTTTCCCTCTCCCGTGCCCCACTGAGTGCATTGACTGCGCTCAGGGGAAGATGCACCACTCCACGTATCCCTTGTCTTCCTCCCGAGCGTCTGCCCCTCTCGATCTTGTCCACTCGAACGTCATGGGTCCTCTCCCCACCACGTCCGTCGGTGAGCATTGCCACTATGTCCTCACCCTTAAGGGCGACTATTCTCGCTACTGCTGGGTCTTCTGCCTCCGGCAGAAGAGCGATGTCACCCGCGCCATTCAGGACTGGCTTGTCCTCGCGGAGCGCGAGTGTGGCCACCCTCTTCGCCGCTTTTGCTTGAATCGCGGCGGGGAGTACATGGGTGAGGCCACGACCTTTCTCGCCTCCCGCAGGATGCACCATGAGACGTCTGCGCCCTACACACCCGCCCAGAACGGCGTCTCCGAGCGGTGGAATCGTACCATGGCCGACGCCGTCCGCACCATGCGGGTCGAGTCCGGTCTTTCCGATGGCTTCTATTTTGAGGCCATGGCCTACATGAACTGGGTCTGGAACCGGATTCCCCACGGTCCCCTTCCCCGCCAGTCCACGTCCTACCAGCACTGGTGCGGTCGGCGCGCTGATCTCCGCCCGGCTCTCGTCTGGGGCTGCGTAGCCATTGTGTGGCTACCCGCCCCACAGTAGGGTGGCAAGCTTGTCCCCCACGGACGCCCCTGCACCTTCCTTGGTGTGTCTTGTCAGTCTAAGGCCTAGCGCTTCTGGGATCCGTCACGGCACTGCATCGTCGAGTCCCGCGATGCCCTCTTCTTCAAGGAGCTCTTTCCCTGTGACCTAATTCACTCCGGCTCGTCCATGTCCCTTCCGTCGCGTGCGGGAGTGGTGAGTCCGTCCTCCGTCCTGTCGCTTCCGGGTGACACAGTACTCTGTCCCCCTGAGCCAGTAACCCCAGTCGCATCCGCTGGCCCCTCGGGGCCAGCAGTCCCCGCCGCGTCCGCTGGCCCCTCATGGCCAGCAGTCTCCGCCGCGTCTACTTTCGTTGGCCTGTCGAACTTGGTGCCATCTCGTGTCCGATCGCGCTACACACGTGGTCCAGGCGGCAGCCTCCGACCTCGGCCGACAGTGAGCACGCAGATCGTCGCACCGCGTCCTGTGGCGCCTTGACCCCCTGTGGCTCCACCTGTCTCCTCCACTCCCACGGTCGTGAGTGGGGACCCTGGCACTAAGGCTCTCGGCCTCACCACCTCGGCCATCATCTCCGACCTTCACCCGGGCTCTGCAGTGGGCTACGCCATGTTTCATCACGAGCATCGGCATGCTGTCATGGTTGCACTCGCCCGCATCTCACCTGGAGGTCGTGATGCACACACCCTCTCAGTCCGCTCCATAGCACGCCCGGAGGACCGAGCCACCCTACGCGAGGCTCGAGCCTCTCCTGAGGCCACACATTGGGATGCTGCCTGTGCCGAGGAGCTCGCTGCTATCCGGCAGCACCACGTGTATGACCTCGTCGACCTCCCTCCAGGTCAAAAGGCCATTGGCGCCAAGTGGGTCTTGCGGCGCAAGTGGAAGCCTGACGGGTCCTTGGACAGGTACAAGGCCCGCCTCACAGCAAAGGGGTTTGCTCAGGTCCCTGGGGTCGACTACGACCAGATCTTCGCCCCAGTCGGTCGGTTCTCCACTAGCCGGGCGCTCTTCGGCCTGGTTGCCCAGCATGGGTGGGAGCTGCATCAGATGGACGTGAGCAACGTGTTCCTCCATGGCTCACTGGAGGGTGAGGAGCTCTACATGGTGTACTTCCCAGGCTACGACGACGGTACTGGGAGAGTCTGGCGGCTGCGGAAGGCCCTCTATGGCCTGAAGCAGTCGCCTCGGTGGTGGAACCAGGAGATCAGTAGCACACTTCTCTGTGGCGGCCTCCAGCGCAGCACCGCTGACCCCGCACTGTGTCTCAGCCCGCGAAGTCAGACCTTCACCGCAGTTCTGGTATACGTTGACGATCTCCTCATCGCGTCGCTAGACACGGCCACCATCCAGCGTGTCAAGGACTTGCTGCACTCCGCCTACCAGATGAAGGATCTCGGGTCTGCCCAAGTCTTCCTTGGCATGGAGCTAGAGGACGATCGCTCCCAGGGCATCCTACACGTCAACCAAGCTACCTTTGTGCAGACCTTGTCCGCTCGCTTTGCCGAGGACCTGCCCCTCGTGTCCAACGCATCTTCACCTATATCACCCGATGGCCAGGTGAAGCTGAAGAGTTCTGATCCAACTGTTGTGGAGGAGCCAGTTGATGTGACCACGTATGTGCAGATCATCGGGTCACTGATGTTCCTGGCGACGACAACGCGTCCAGACATCGCGTTTGCGGTCAACCTCCTGGCCCAGTTCTCTCAGGATTTGCGTTACCTCCACTACAAGGCCGCGATCCGAGTGATGCGCTATGTCGTCTTGACCCCTCGGCGAGGTCTCATGTTCCGCCGCCAGCCGTCCGTCGTCGTAGTGGGCTACACTGACAGTGACTGGGCTGGCAGTCCAGACGGTAAGAGTCGCACAGGCTGGATCTTCCTGATCGGCGGTACAACTGTGTCCTGGCGCAATGGTAAGCAGGGGTGCATTCATGCAGCACTACTGAGGCTACGTATGTGGCACTTGGCTCAGGCGCGTGTGAGAGTGTGTGATTGCGTCGTCTGTTGTCCGAGTTGCGTCAGTCTATCGCATCCATCACCTTGCATTATGACAATGAGAGTGCCATGGCCATTACCGACAATGACGGTGTGCATCACACTCGCACAAAGCACATCAATGTTGAGTATCACTATGTGCGTTCGTTGTTGCACGACGGCAGCATCAGCATCGTGTGGTTTGAGACAGCACGGGAGCTGGCTGACTTCCTGACCAAGGCACTAAAGCGGGACTCGTTCAAGAAGCCTGTGAGTTCAGTCGGTGTGCGTATGTGATTTGCTCTGCCTGCGTCTCTGCGTGCCCTGGGGGAGTCTGGATGTTGACCGTGTCTCTGCCCGCCCATGTGCACAACGCCTGTGAGTCATGGGGGAGTGTTGGTTTTTGCTCTCATTGTGCTCTGTTGTGTCCTCCTGGCTTGTGTACATCGGCGTGCAGATGACTGACGGCGAGACTCGACGCTGATGGAGTGTCGTCTGGTGGAGTCGATGCACGTTGAGGTCTTCCCTTAGTTCGCTGGAGCCTCCTCTCTCCGGCGACGTGTTCAGCTCCATCGGCACGCCTCCTCGGCGGTCGCACTGCCGGCGGTCACGGCCACCGCAGTTGCTGTTTGCATGCGTCCAGCGCGTCCTATCGTGTCTACATCGTCATGCGTTGCCTAGGGTCCTTGTTGCATGTTGCATGGCCCTCTTCGGCATCAAAAACCATCGTAGGCACTGCTTGGGTTCAGGCCGCCATAACTCCTCGCTACTATTTTTCTAGCTGATTCTGACTGCACGGCTGCGTTTGCAGTGTCGGTATTATGGTATGATCCAGTTTTTAGGCAAAACGGACGACGCCCGGGTTTTGGGCTGTCGGCCGTCTGGCAGGGCTCACCGAGAAAACTGCCAGCCTGAAAATAGGTAATTTCTGATTGGCTGGTGAATTGAGTAACAAGCTCTACAGAGCTGGGGGGAGGCTAGTTCTTGGAGGGGTCTCCCATTGTGTCTTATTGTTCATTCCTAATCAGTCTTTTCCAGTTTTCAGCTGCTTTCTGGCGCTAACACTGGCGCGCGCACTTTTGAGTAACAAACCCAGAGCTTCCAGACCTAGGCTCTAGAGCAGCAGACTAAGGGGGCAGCAGACTTAAGCAACGAGCGTGGAAGCCCGCACGCTGCATCAACAACGCATGCTGCCCCAACCTGCTGCTTAGATTTCTAGCTGAGGCCACAGTGTTCCCAGGCATGCAGATTTTCCGTGATTGTGCTCGGCGGACGCTCCTAGTCCATCAAGAGCGATACACCCTCTCTCTGGGGGAGCGCTTTGCTGAAATGCTGAGCGGCGTGCGTACGGCGTTCACCCCGATCACCCTGGACGGACAAGGCGCCCTAAAGGTCGATGACCCATCAAAGTTGGGGGAGCTGGTCGGTGTGACCTTGTACTTGCGGGTCATTGGATCCCTCATGTACCTGGCCACGACGACACGTCCGGAAATCGCCTTCACAATCAACGTGCTTGCACAGTTCTTACAGGCGCCACGCAGACGGGTGCTTGAGTCCGCAGTCCGGTGCGTGCGATACGTCGTTTCCATTTCCCGCTTGGGACTTCATTATCTAGGACAGGCCTCCGTGGTCCTCAATGGATACACGGACAGTGATTGGGCATGGAGTCTTGAAGGCAAAAGTCGCACCAGCTACATCTTCCTCATTAGAAGAACCGTCGTCTCTTGCCGCGGTGGCAAGCAGGGCTGCATCGCTTGCAACACTACGGAAGCAGGGTACGTGGCACTAGGAGCTGGCGTGAACGAGAGTGTGTGGTTGGTGCGTCAGTCCATGCCTCCCACTGTGCTTCGGTGTGACAATGAGAGCGCAAAGGCCATCACAGAGAACTCTGGCGTATTCCATGCACGCACATTAACGTTGAGCATCACTACATCCGAGATCTTGTGGATCGAGGTGAGATTCAGGTCATGTGGGTTCGCACCAACTCACAGAGAACTGTGGCGTGACAAAGGCCATTAGCCGTACGAAGTTTCTTGCGGCCGCACATTCTGTGGGGTTGCATCCTGCCTGTCCTGTGGACTGAACTCTGCCCTCGAGCTGCATTCATTGCTGTTTTCCATCACTGTTCTTGTGGTGTTGCTCGCATGAATGATGTTACGTGCGTGAACCTGTTCGTCGTTTGGTTATGGGGGAGTGTTGTTGGTGTAGTCTTTACTGTGACCTCTCAACTCGCATCTGTTGCCTTGCAGATCCCTGAGGAGGCACAGAGTATGGGAGACTAGAGGAGTGGACGCGAGTCCGGTGGCTGGCGAGCAGCCTCAGGATACACTCGTGTTGTCGCTACTCCCCTCGTGGAGAGCTCACATGTGGCCTCAAGACAATCCACTGTTGTGCCTGTTTGTCTGTGAATTACAATACCTTGGTGACCTAGTTTAGTCTTGCTTGTGAGTTTGTGTTAGTTTAGACAGGCACAACATGTGTCAAGTCTCTGTTTGTGGTCAGGTTGTGACATACGGCAGGTTCACCCATGACCTTTTTTTAGCAAGTGCCGGCGAGCTCTCTTTTGCCGGCCAACGGGTGGACTCGACTAGCGAGTTCCCTCCGTTAGGACTTTCTCACTCTCTCCACGTTTCCGACGTGCACTTCTCATACACTCGTTCGTTATGGACGAGGTCAGTTGCGTTCTCACCACTGTGTGGTGCTCCACACACTACTGTAAGGGAAAAGAGGTTTCTGTTTAGTCTATCCCATGACTATGACGGTTCCTGCGCGGTTGACTAATAAGTCTAAGCGCGTAAAACTCTTGGTTCAAACTTCAAACAAACTATTCAGTCGATTTCGGAATGGACCGAGCGACTAGATACACACCACATGCCTAGTATGGACTAAAACAAAGCAAGAATATCCACATGTCGAAAAAAAACGACGTATCCACAGAAAAAAGCTATGTCGTCGCTGCATGGAATGCAGCGTTGGAATGATGACGTCATCATACTCCTCGGACAATGACAAACCCCTCTTTTGTTTGTTTGAGGAAGGGGCTTGCGTGTGGTTTACGTGGGGTTTGCGTGCTGGCATCTGTTGGGCTCAGCTACCGCGGGGCCCAACAGATTCCCGCGCAAAGAATAAAACCCTCAACTCCGAATGTAAAGGGGGGTTGGGTTTGAAAGTATGTTTTCCACAAACCAGGGGTGGTTTGTGTGCTATGAAAAAAACACCAAATTTTGAAATGGGCGTTTTCTCTCGATCGTGATATAGGGTTTTATGATTTGCGCGAGCTCCGCTCGCACAAAACAGACAAAACCCTGAATCGTAATAGGGGGTTTGCGCGTCGAAAAAGAAAAACAAAAGGGTCATCGCTCCATCGAGATCTCGCGAGGGAGTGTTGGTCGCGATCGAGTGTGGGTCACATGACCCTCTTTGCCATGCTCGATCAGGGCAGCATGTGGCTGATCGCGTATGGCGAGCGAGGGCCGGATACCTTGTTATTTGTTGAAATAGGTGGGTATGCCATATCAAAATTGGGACATACGGGTATGCCAGCTTAATTGTGCAAGTAGTGCGGGTATCCGAGTGATTAGGCCCTTTCGGAACCGGACTACAGTTAAGCCGCGCATGATGTGGAATCGCGTTCCGATCGTCGCCTCGTACAGTGCCGAGGCGTCACGTCATCGCCACGGAGAAGTCCGCCCATGTTCGAATCCCGTCAACACAGCGGGCACAGGACGGAGGCTGAAGTTGAGGCGGGAGAGGGTCGAAACAGGCAGTTCCAACCACTTTCACGGCGCGAAATTTCCGGGAACATTGTAAGCTGTCCTCACGATCTGGGTGAGCGGGAAGCCTCTTCCCGCTCACCCATTCTCAACCGTGGCAGGAAGGGCTGGCCTCTGCATCTGGAGGCCCGGATTCACTCCAGGCAAACAGAGGCAGCAGGTGACAGCAACCTGGGTCAGACTTCCAGGAGGAGGGAAGAAAAACCTGGGTCAGACTTCAGCTGCAACGTCGGCGGCGGCGGCGGCAGGAGCAGCAGCAGCATCGGCAGCAGAAGCAACAGCGGTCATTGCGAGCAGCAGGACAGCACAACAGCGCACCAGCGCAGCAGAAGAGGAACACAGCAAAGGCTCCAAAGGGCTTAGAGAGGCAGGCAGCAATGCAGCGGCACGCACGTGCCATGCTGCGCCAGGTTGTCGCAGCTGCGGCACGGCGTTTGCCGCAGACGCTCCCGTTAGCTGTCTCAGATGGTGCAACAGCTGCTACTACCGCTGCTGCTGCACCTGCGGGTTGCTGTGGGAGCACTGCAAGGAAGGCGTGGCAGCAGGCAGGCCTTCTTGGCTTCATTCCTGTACCTACTGCGCCGCTTGCTGCAGCCTGTGGTGTGGTTGCGGGAGCAACATCTTCATTTGGACTTCCGGTATGGTGCTGGAAGGGTTTATGTGTTGTCTTTTGAACCCTCCTCTTGACATGCCTCACTCCGATTTTCTACTAGTCTTGTCTCCTTTCACATCTGTCCCTTCACTTGAACCAAGCAAAGCCGCTGCTACTGCAACAGCAGCCACGACCAGCACGACTCCAACCACCACGGCC